>JAOXOE010024111.1:0-22572 GCA_028565055.1 Phoeniculus purpureus
TTCCTTCTCATATTTATGTGGAACCTCCTATGTTCAAGCTTACACCCATTGCCCCTTGTCCTATCACTAGATGACATTGAGAAGAGCCTGTCTCCATCCTCCTGACACCCACCCTTTACATATTTATAGACGTTAATGAGGTTACCCCTCAGTCTCCTCTTCCCCAAGCTAAAGAGACCCAGCTTTCCAGAGGTCTAGCATTCTTTAACTGTGAATGACTTCTAGATTAATTTTTGAGTAAACTACCTAAAAGGTCTGAAGATATGTTCCCACAAAACGTAGTTGGGCCACAAAGAAATATGATTATTCACTGTGGTCATCTTTGAGCCCTGGCCACTGAAAAAAATATTTGCCTACTCCTCCAAAATTCATAGTGTCTCGTACAACATCCCTGATAGGTATTTTGTATGCCTGTGTGCTTTTTGACTTCAATTTTTTCTCATGTCTGGGAGAGTCATTAACACTGGTCTTTTGGATTGCTGCCCTATGAACCACAAGTAGAAAAGCTGTAAACCACATTAAAGTCCTGATTTGGATGCTCTTTCACACATTGGTGTGTGTCTGGGCTTGAGTAAAGTTTTTTTCTTCTGTTGATAAGCAAGTGGAGTTGCATGTGTTTATTATCTAGGAAAAAAGTTATCTTAACCCATGTTAATGGATTAATTAATTTAATGTTACTTAATTTAATTTTAAAAAATGTTACTGGGAATTATTTTTATTTCTGTGTATTATCCTAGATAACTTTGAACCAAAATATACTGGGGACATCTGTCTTTTTATTTCTGTCCTGCAAGATCAAGATGACCCTGTACACACTTTTAAAATGTCTAGTGTACTAGGAAACCATTTCTTTGTGACTGCCAACGTGGAGAAAATCAACATTAGGGTCTGTGGTAGGCTGTATGATGAGGTATACTATTAATCAAAGAACAATTTTGCTTCCAGAACACGTTTCACAGGTCATTGCCATTAGTAGGGAATAAAATTTCCCCTCTACACCTTGTGTTCTGCAGTGCTTATTACAGGAGTTGCCATCTTATTCCTGAAGTTTAAACTAGTATCGGAAAATAACTTGCAAACTGTGATTGATAAAATAACAAATTGAAGGTGAACGTGTCTGCTCTCCTATTGTTTCAGTCTTCTGATTTGATTTCTGTAAGAACACTCTCCACTAGTGACAGGTAAATCCCCAAACTAATTTACTTACTTCATCTTCAGCTACTTCATTGGAAACTAACCTTATTTGGGTTTCATTTTTTGTTTTTTGCCCCTAAAGGAACTTGTGCACAAGTAAATATTACTCTGGTGGTTTCAATCTTGACCCTTTGTAATATGATGCAAGAGAATGGTTTATTAAAAAATAAGTTACTACAGGAATTTTACAAGCAAAATACCTTCCTTTTACACACTGACAATTCAGATGTTAAAGGAAAATGTGGTTTAATTGTGCTTTGGGTTTTAACTACACAAATGTATAGTCTCAATTTGAATCCTGCTGCAGAAAGGAAAAGATACAAAAGTGTTCATGAAAGGGTGTCATTTCTGAATTTAGTCAAACTCCAGAGAAGGAGATAGGAATCAAGTCCTGAATAGGTTAAAGAATTTGGTTAACTGATAGATGTGCTTTGAAAGTGAAGATGGTGCTTTCCCTTTATTTTCACAGTGGCTCTTTTCCATGTGGGAAGAAGTTACTAATGTTCAATGTGTTTTTTATGGTAAGTGTTTGGCCTTTTTAGACAAAGAGACAGTGGATAAACTTTGGCTGAGCACCTGAACATACAGCTTCTTTATTTGAAACTAGCTTAAGGCTTCTTGAAAATTGCATTCTAGTTCACAAATGCCTGTCTTTGAAGTCCCAGATGTTACATTCTAGCTATGTTCTTATTTACGTGTATAAACCAGAACTATCTGTACACAGTCTATGGGCATAAGAGGTCTATAATCATATATTACATGAGAAATAATGCAAGTACCCGTTTCAAGTTAAATACATTACTACTGAGGACTAGAAAAAGAACACCAAAATTTCCTTTCAATCAGATCTCCTGTTTAGTATTCTAAAAGCTCTTTAGAAAAAAATCTTAAAATTTGTGCTTGAGTAGATTTCACAATTGGCTTTCCTTTTATAGGCTACAGCTGCATAAATAAAAGGGTGTGCTGGGTGCAGAGGCAAAGCACTGCTGGCATTTTAGGACTGTTATCAGTTTGAGAACAACTATCAATTCTACTCTCTCATGTCTTCTAAAGTTATTTCATGCATGTGTTATACAGAGCTTTCTATGTATTCATCCATTTATCTCTGTCTATGGATGTGATAACGGTTACTTAAACCCTGGAATTTTAATTAGTTATGAAAAAAAGAAATAATTGTGTATCAGTTATCTCCATTTCAGCAGTTCAGTCTTATTGAGATGCATCATTTGCATCAGTGTCATCTGTGTCATAATTCAGAAGGGATGGTAATATATCACAATGTTGCACATAAAGAAACAGGTTAAGGGGGAAAAGGCACTATCTCTGAGTATAGGGACATTAATAAAATTAGATAATCACTTCTCCATGAAGCAATTTTTGAACAAATATGTCCCTCTGCTCTTGCTTCTATTATCCTGGAAGTTACTAAGTGATTTAACTTGCCTTTGGAGCACTTTGTATGTGATGCTAGCTCATCTCTTGATGTTAGCATCCAGTTGTTTCGTGGGGAAATGTGTGATCTAAGCAGTTACTGCACTGGAACTCTCTTGCAGCAGTTCAGGTAGTCAACCAGCTGAGCCTCAAGACATAGGGTCAATATTAGATACTCAGGTGTACAGTATTCTGTATTCAAGGCGTGTGTTTCAGTATGCAGTCTTGTACACTGTGTGAAGTATTGTGTTTCAAAATGCAAAGGTAAACATTGGACAGAGATGGATTCTTTATTTATTTAAAATGGAGACTGGGAGGACATGACTTAACAGGCATAAACAGAAATAAGAGCATTTCCTAGTGCTCATAAGGCTCGCTAAGGTAAACTAAGCACCCAAGCAGCCCGCCCACAGAGATGGTTCTGTCTCCATCGCTGGAGTTTCTCAAGGCCCGACTGAATAGAGCCCTTGACAATGTGGTCTGACCTTACAGCTGACCCTGCTGTGAGCTGGAGCCTGGGATATGAGGCCTCCCAAGGTCCCTTCCAACCTGAGTTGTTCTGTACTTTTCTCAGTGTCCTAAAGTGCATGTAGCCTGAGTCTGCATCAGCTTGCAGTTCTTCACGTTGGAGTTCTGTGATGGTTTTTGTGTGTCTAAATCTGCTTGGGCTATGTTCTTATCGTTAATACTTCATTGCAATGGCTATCTGTGCATACACATAAGGGAAAGCAACCCAATCTCTGGGTTGAGCATATGAATGTTAGACAGTTGATAACTCTGTTTCTGGGCCTTCAGCCTGCCTAAGAATTTCAAATGAACGTCAACAGAAGCAGTGGAACAGGCTTGTCTCTGGGTTTCATAGTCCACACCAACTGATTTTGCTCAAAGACCTTAAGCACCAGAGAAGACTTTTCTGTAAAAGACCTGCTTGGCTGGTTTTCCAACCAGTGCTCTAAATCCTCTTACACCATTGGAGATGGTAAAATTGCTTTTTACCTTTGAGAAGTTCCTCTGTCTCTTGCAGGAGGTATATGCTTGTCTCTGATTATTTTACAGATTCCATCTTCAATACTTGTTCCATTACATGGTACAACTTCTATTTTGTCAGTAGTATTTTATCAGTACTAAGTATCTGTACCAGCGTATTTCAGATAGATAGGTCACAGCCCCTAATTGCGCCTCCAAGAGTTCACAGAATACACCAAAGGTGAGCAAGCTTTCAAATACCGTATTCACTCAGAGCTTGATCTTTCAAAGTACTCCTGAGCATATCTGTACTTCTACAAACAAGGAGGCATGAAATTCCAATGAAAAGCCAGTAGGAATGACAAGATCAAGTAAAAATACTTTACAGGTGTTTAATCTTCTTAAGTCTGTCCCCTGAGTGTTGTAGAGCTAGAGAACTAAAACGTCTCAGGAATTTGGAAACAGCTTCTACTTCTGTACTCCCAGTCCTTTCCAAAACTGTCCAGTTTAAGAGAGTTCTGTGAAGCAAGTGCATCTGTATTAGAAACTAGTAAAAAAAGTTACCAGTATAGAGGAAGTTTATAATTGAAAGAACGTTAGAATATGTTAGATAGATAGCTTAGCCATTCCAGGCAGCCAAATTATTTCACCGCTTTTTCATGTGTCATTTTGAAGGTGCCGCATACAAAGTCAGCTGGAAGACTTCCTGGAAAAAGAAAAAGGCTGGGTGTTTTAGGTTAGGTCTTCTGCTTGATTTTTCTTATTTTTGTCAAGGCATCCTTTTTCTTTCATTTAAGAAAAATCTTACTCCTGCTTGGTGCTATCAGATTATCACACACTTGAAAACCACCACTGATAGTTAACTCCCTGCCTCAGTTTAGTACCTATAAGTAATGGAATTATTTTGTTTGCCTTTGTTAATCCAGAAACTTCATATGTGCATAACTGTGAGCCTTGACATTACCTGTGGTTGTCAGAAGTTACTGCAGCTGGTAGACTATGTGCCATTCTTTGGGAGAAAAAAATTATGAATAAAAGCAATAGAAAAGTCAGACAACAGATTAATTTGAAAGTTTCACAATTCTTGATTTTGTCTGTTTTAATTTCTTGTTTTTAAAAGTGAAATTCTTATCTTCCTAGCAAAAGTAAAGTTTAGTTTTCACTTTTAGTAAAGTTGGGTTTTCACCCCAACTCTGGTACCTTCCTCTGACTCCATAATGATTCTGAAAGTTCAGTGATTTCTTTTGAGCTTATTCTGATCTCAGTGGCAGTGCTGACAAAGTTTAAAAGTACAGTCTTCAGACAGAAAATGTTTTTATAGATTTCACCACACTAGTTTCATTGTGGTAGAGGTATTAGTTGGGAATAAATTCCATAAGGGAAGTGAGATCAAACCCTGCACCTTTTATGTGAGATCTCTGATGCTCTTCTGTCCAATATGAATGATTCATAGGTGCTCCTTTATTTTCCTTTTTATTGTCCTATTTCATGGAACATCTGTCCTGTCTCAGGAAAATGTCATTATATCAGCTACTAGCTGCTGCTTTTTTGCTTGCATACGTACACTTGGGACCTTTATTAATAGCTCAAAGTTGGATTCCCTTTGCTCTCATTTGTATGTGACGGATTTCCATTCATATCTTTTTCTGTGCTGTCGTAAAAACTAAACAGTAAAGGCCACTAAAGCCAAGTAGTTAACACTCTGTTCCTGTACATATGTCTTGTAGTTTCCAAGGAAACTTAAAATTGCTAGATAACAAAGAGAACCCTGCTTAAAGGTTACATATTCCTCTTCAAGACTCAGAGGGGGCATCAATGCTTTCAGGTCATGGGCATTCAAAAGACTGTCTGTAAAAAAGCTGTTGTTTGTTACATAAGGGCTGTAACAGAAAAGTGTCCCTGGCAAATTAATTGACCATCTGAGCCCATCATAGACATCTACCAAACTAAGAAAGTTTCATTGTCATCCTCCTATTTTTGAGGCTTTTTTGGAGTTCAGTTCTTTTAAATCCTCCACATCAAAGATCATTGCCACTCTTTCATCTCCTGATTTCGCGTGTACCTGCAATACCATTTTCTTGTCCATCAGACATAAAAAGCAGAATGACTGCTGTTTAACATGCAGTACAATATACAATATGCAGCAGCTATGTAATCAGGGAGCTGGAAACGTTAGCTCTTGGTATGCAGCAGATTTTGTAACCTGCTTCACCTTTGTTTCAATGAAATATTTTCTTACTGATTGGATACCATTGTTGAATGAATCTGTGTCATGGAACATGCCATATATCAGATTTTCCTCAGAAAACCAACTTGTGCAGCAGGATGCTTCATTTTGATGTGGAAAGTAGGCATGAACTTCTCCTCCACTGTTATGGATCAGTAGAGGTCTCTAGTAGGTGAATTTGCTTGAAAGTGATGAAGAGCTGTGGAGAAATGCCTTGACTGTGGTCATATTTCTGTAGCCTTTCCCAGCCACAGCTGTAAAAGAAAGCTGGTAATTTCTTTTTTCACTGAAGTTGAGAGAGGAAAGTGGCTGTAAGCCTGGCTGTGTGGCTTTGGGGGTAGCATTTTAGAAATAAATAGGATAGGCTTGGTGTGCTGTAACGTGTTATTCTCAGTGTATGGATGGCAGTGTCCAAAATGTAAACAAGATTTCAGAAAATCTGTGTCTGCTTATTTTCACACTCTGTTAGAAGGTGACAGAGTGGGTGTAATGGGATGAAGCTGAGGAGGAGAGATTATATTAAATGTCAGAAATAAACCTCTGTACTATTTTGGAGTAGTTTCCCAAGGGATGTGTGGGATGCTTCATCTCTTTGAAGTTGTGTTTAAAATGAGACTGGGCTAGAAAACCTAGTACAGTGCAGTAAATGAGTGATGCATCCTGCCCTAGGCGAGAGACGGGAAATGGGCCTGCTTGGTGCTTTCCAAACCTGATTTCTCAGACTTTATAAAATGAATTGAACAGTTTTTCAGGAATAAATAGGCTTTATCTGCTTCGATTCACAAGATGTTTCAAAGTTCTCTGCACTTGTAGTTAGTCTAATCAGCCATTCCACAGAAGCCAAATGTCATTAAATATTGTTATAATGTTACTTGGAAGATTACCTAGAAAAGAAGATGGTGTCTGTGACAAATCTGATGTTAGCTTTCAGAAGGAAAAAAAAATTCATCAAGTATTCCACTTTCTACTACCAACTGAGTCAACAAGTATTGCTGGTTGCTGCCAACAGGGTGCTGCCTCACATGAGTAAATGGTCTGATCGCTTGTGGCTAATCTTCTTTGCCTATCTGCAAGCCTTGGGCTCTGACTTTGCTCTTGTTTTTCTGTGGTTCTGTTTCTGCACTTATGTAAAACCTGGATGACTACAGTATGGTTTTGTGACTACCCACCTGCATAGAATGACTTAGGTTGGAAGTGACCTCAGAGAGAGTCTAGTTCCAACCCCCATGCTATAGGCAGGGACATTTCTTACCAGACCGGGTTGTCCAGAATCCCATACAACCTGACCTTGAACACTTCCAGGGATGGGGCATCCACAGTCTACCTGGGCAACCTGTTCCAGTGTACCTAACATATTTGGAGTTTTATTGGTTGCTGCATTGTTTTAAAAAAACTCTATAAATCAATATTTAAAGTATCAGAAATATGTCCTCTTAAATTATATGAACTTTGCTTTCTGCACTTGGCAGAGAAGGTTGGACTGATTCATGGGAATTCTTTCTATTCTGTCTAGACTTTGAAGGTACAATTCGCAGCACTTTGTAGGGTTTTCTCTATACACCTTGAGATATCTATGGCTTCCTCTTTATTTGCTGTCTGTCACCTCAAGGGCAGGGTGTTCTGAAGTATATTCAATTTGTAAAGGTCATTCACAGGTCTACATGCAAATGTGAAATGTTATTTGTATTTCATACTTGTATTAGACTTCCTAATTACGTGAGGCAATCAAAACAAATGGAGGCAGAGGCTTTCATCAATACTCAGCAATAAATATGTATTGCATCAAACCTATTAAAAATAAATAGTAAAGGTTAGCTGTCTGAGTTCAGCATTGATAAAATTAACTTAATCAAAACCTAGAAAGCAATCAGAAGGTGAATAACACTTCACAAAAACTCACAATGCAATTGGGCAATAGAATGATCAGCAGACACGATTTGGCACCTGATTGAGCTGGGCTTCCTGCATTTTCTCAGAAGTTCCAAGACAACTATTTTTCCATTTTGTATCTGCTTTCCAAACACCCAAAACTGAACAGTTCTGTGAATATGCCATGGTTTTGTAGTGATGATGTGCGCTGGAAGCTTGACAATGCCTTGCCTCGGTTTGTTTGGGATTTTTTTTTTGCACCTCCCACTGATATGGAATGCCTTCAAGACTTAGACCTTTGCTGAACACCCCATCACAATACGTTTATGGACTAATAGAAAGCCCAGCAGCTTGGGAAAGTAAGTTCTGGATGTTCCACCTTGTATTTGACCACCAATCCATCCACTTTCTTTTTGAGATGTGTTCCTCCTTCATTTTATGGCCTTTCCCTTGGAGTCAGCCATCTGACTGTAAACGTGTCACATCCTGCTCTCCACACCACAGGGTGCTTGATGCTGGTGGTGGTGCAGCTGGAACAAATGAAAAGAAGGCAAAGCTATCAGAGTGGCAAATGTGCGTCTTGCTGTAATGTTACCATGTCTGTAGCTGTGATAGCTGATGATCTAAAAGGCAGTAATGTTTAGAGACACCTGTAGCTTCTGCTGAGGTAGGTAGGGTTGGAACTAGGTGATCTTTGAGGACCCTTCCAGCCTAAACTATTTCATGATTCTATGCAGATGCCACATTCTTGAGTCAAATAGCAATTTTCTTTAAGTTAAAACAAGAGGGAGAACTTGTATATTTTCTGCAGTCAATATCAAGTCGTGAAATGAGTTTTAGTAGATTTAGTCTGCTAAATGATGCAATGCTAAATAGAATTCTTCATTAAATCTGTCACTGCAAGTTTTGTGTGTTTGCCTTTGGTCATTTAAATTTAAATTAAAAAGGAATTTAGTATGTCCTTTATTATATTATGAAATTTCCCCTGCATATCTGAAAATATGATTAAATGTCTTCAAAAGAGGAGTTTAATCTTCTGGGACACTGACATCACAAATTCTTGATGTTCTTTGAATCAGCAGATCCAGATAGTTTTCCTGGATTATGGATTTTTTTCAGGACAGTTTTTTCCTTAGGCTAGCTGTTCTTTTCTTTATATGAGGACCATACTGTCAGATATTATTTAGGCAAAGTATGAGCCAGGGAAAATTCTCTGAACTTAATGTAATAAGGATTAGATAAGTCTATGGGACATTGTCTTTGATGCTATTTTTTGAAGGCTCAGATGCCATAATCTTTCTGAATTCTGTCTTGAGTCTGTATGAAGCCATGCTGTGGTACTGAGTAGACGGAAGGCTTATTAATTGGTTTCAGTAAAGTAATTAAAAACCCTGTAAAATTAAAGTAAACGAAAAGTTAAAATTGAAGAAATTAATGAAGTTTCTTTAGTATTGTTCATTAAAGAAGGCTGCATAGAAGGCAAGAAGTTAATATGGGTTAATTTTGCAAAGAGTAGAGTTTTCACTGAATTTAATTTTATTAATTTTATGCTCTTTTTTAAAAAAATGTTTTGCGGTTTCTGTGATCTCCCTGGAAAATTATTTCTTCCTGGCAGGACTATTTGGACAAACCTGAGCTGGCCAAACACTGTTCCTTTTCTACACTGCTTTCTTGTTCAGCAATTAGGAAAACCCCTTTTGGAAAGGTTTGGGTCAGCTAAATGGTATATTTGGAATGGAATCAATGTAGTTTATCATGAGGAACAGAGGGCTTGGATATTGCTTTACGATTACCGACTGCACTGAAATATACATAGTGCTTTAGATGAAAATAGATTTCATTGAGATTTACATTAAATCTGCTGCTGGCCTAACAGCGTAGGGGCATTTCAGGAATTAGTCCATTAATCTTCATGACTATTTCTACCAAATGATGGTATTTTCGAATATTTGCTCTTTGCTACACTGTAAATCCTTATGAGAAAATGCAGAATGAGAAAGTTGAAGGTAATCTAATGCTTTTCTTATGAATGATGTGGGGCTGCTTCCTCTGTGCTACAGAGATCTTTATTTCTGGTCCAGGATTGGGATGTTGGACAGTTTGGCTGTGAATTCTGAGTAACATCCGTGAAGTTAGTTTTCTCAGTTTAAGTTCTAGTGAGCCAATAATGATAGTGTTTGTAGTGTTACTGACTGTGATGAGAAAGGGAAATCTGCGTGGCTATCAGTTACAATGGAAACGCACTTAGAAATACAACTGATCATTTTCTAAGGAAGACCTTTGATGTCTTTTTGATATCTTTTCAAAATATCCCTAATCTCTTACTTGCTGACATAACAAGTTCATAAATGAGTTCTATATCCTGCATCAATTCTGTCACTGAATCAGTGCTTTCACAAATGGATCTGAGTGAAGTTGCTCTTTTTTACATCACTGTGGCTCAGTGTAGAACATTAGTGACACTTAAGGGTTAAAGGTGAGTGGAGACTCACCCATGGTGAGTGGAGACTTTGTTACAAAAAGTGGAACATAAGTGCTGAATGCTGATGTGTTGCTGATGTGTTCAACTGCAGATGCTAAAACTGGTTCTTGACAGTCACAAATATCTGTCATGTTTTCAAATGGAAAACTGTTATTGGACAGAATGACCAAAATAAATTGGAGTCCAGGCTGAGCACAGGCCTCTTCACTGTTCTGTTTTTTCCGTAAGGATGATAATTGTCAGGATAAAACAGAATAGCAGCAGGGCTAGTACAAAATATAGTCAGGGGCTCTATAGAGGGAATAATAGCTGGGAAAAGATCGTATCAACTAGATGCAGACTGTAGCTGCTATATTTATTTGTTTTAATTAATGCATTTTTACTTTACATCAAATTTTGTGAGGATGAAGTGAGAGTATATTTGACTTCTGAAGGTACTATGGCTATCAGGAAAAAAAAGTTCAGCCCAACTTATCTTTAGACAAAAAGAAACAGTTTGGGGTACGATGTTATGAGATGGTGCACTGACATGGACTAATCCTGAGAGGAAGGATTTATCCCTGTACTTGGGGTCACTTTTTGTTATGAGAGCTCATCAAGTCATTTGTGCCAGTAAAAGCTTCTCCAAATGGGAAGAAGTAATGGTTCAATAGAGTAATATTTTGCTGTCGTATTATATTGAATCTTGGAGAGTTAGTTATGTCAAGTGATGGTTACTAATGCTGTGTGGGAATAGCTGGAAATGCTGCATGATTTCTCTTTAGGCTAATAATTACAGTTAAAAACATACAGTAAATTTCACACCTTCATAGTTTGCTGAATTTGAGTAGACTTCAAGCATCAAAGAAGCAAGCATTCATATCTTCCTTGTAAAGTAAAACTCGTGTAAATAGCATTGACAAAGTAATGAGATTTTTTTTCTTTTCCCCTCTGCAATAGAGGATGATACAATTTGTTGAAGTTTAATAAATACATTGATTAAAACCAGCCTGGACATTTCAGTCCTAGTCCCTCCAGGTAACTATTATTGTATTTTTCATACTCACAGATTCAGTTACCGGAGTTTAAAATGCAGCACAGGTTTTTGGAAGGAAAAAAGTACTGACAGCTTGTTCTTGCAAGATATTAATTTATACATTTTTAATTCAGGTAGTTATTTTTCAGAATAGCTCACACAATATTAACCAACCTGGAAAAACTGGTATTTTTGGATACACAAATGAAAGGGACAGCTCCTTTAAATTGTTGTGTCCAAAGTGAAGGGAAGTTGATCGGGAAGAGGGAAGCAATTATTTTGTGAAGACTTGGATGTCCATTGAGTGATGACACATGAGTTTATTTATATTACAAACTGATGCTGGGTCAGGAACAGGCCAGATAGCATCTCACCATTTCTGGACAAAGTTTCCTATCACAGAATCGCAGAATTATTGAGGCTGGAAAAGACATCTAAGCATCAAGTCCAACCTATGACCTAACATCACCACAACCTAGACCATGGCTCTAAGTGCCACGTCCAGTCTTTTCTTAAACACCTCCAGGGGTGGGGACTACACCACCTCCCTGGGCAGTCCATTCCAATGTCTAATCACCCTTTCAGCAGGGAAGTGCTTCCTAACATCCTACCTAAACCTCCCCTGGCACAGCTTCAGGCCATGCTCTCTAGACCTAGCACTAGTTGCTTGGGAGAAGAGCCTGATCTCCACCTGCCTGCAACTTCCCTTCAGGTAGTTATAGAGAGTAATAATGATCCCCCTGAGTCTCCTCTTCTCCAGGCTAAGCAACCCCACCTCCATCAGATTCTCCTCATAAGACTCTAGTCCCTTCATCAGCCTCATTGCTCTCCTCTGGACCCACTCCAGCACCTCAACATCTTTCTTGAAGTGAGGGGCCCAGAAGTGCCCCCAGTACTCCTTTTCTGCTGTGTAGCTGGAAGATGTCCAACAAATAAAATTTGAAACTAATATTACAAATTTCCTCTCTCTCTTTAGAAAGGAAGAGTAAATGTATTATGGAAGGTAACAAAATCCAATTACTTCAAAACAGTTAGAAAGGCTAGTTTCATTCCAATAGCATCTCTTATCTCTAAAAGACTATCTACTTGCTCATGATGATTAAATGCAGTTCTTATCCAGCTTTTGGCTTGGGGAGTTCATGAAACAAAAGAATACTTAATTAAAGGGGTTTAGAAATTCTGAACAAAATGGATCCAGAATGTAGACTGAAGTGAATCCTGTTGTGCCTAGTTTAAAGCTCAAGGTAAGTGGTAAGAGAGAACATAACCCTAATCACAGTGATAAAGCAATGCCAGATATTCCAGAAGTAGTTTAGACATTGAAACAGTTTTAATAATAAAGTATTTCTAAGTTAGTTGCCTCTGGCTTACAAATTACACTTGTAATGTTAGAGACTGGAAAAAAACAGCATGAAGGCAGCAGCTGACCTTATGGGGCAAATGAATGAGTATAAAATTATCTGTGTGAAGATGTGAAACTTGGTGGAGCAGGAGAGGCAAAGGAGTTTAAGTTAAAAGAAAGTAATTTCTTTTAAGCTTTTCCATGCCTGTTATTGAAAGTTGGCACAGATTATTCGCTGTTTGATCAATAGCATATGTCAAATTGGAAATGGAGTACAGGGGTAACAAAGAGGTCTAGAGATACTGGTCTAGAGATGCAAAGATAATTAGTTAGAAATCTTCAGGGTTTTCAAAGTGCTGTGAAGACTGATAGAAACTTTAAATGGATTTTGAAGCGGTGTAGTGAGCAGTAAAAGTCAATTAAAGCTCAATGACACACTGACCAAAATAATTCCTTAAGCTTTTTTTCTTCTCATTTTGTCTTGAAACTAAAACCCAATGGTCAGAAAGGTAAGAAGCATGCAAGACAATACTAAAAACCTGTTACAGTGCATGATGACATGCTACAGACATAGGAATTACCTAAGGCTAATCTGCAAACAAATCTACAAATGTAATTTTCATACCCCTAGGATTCCTAAAACACTTGTAGTGTGGTGCTCTTCAAATAACAGTTTTGGGATATATGTAGCCTTAAGACATGGTCAGGCTGGAGAGGCTTGAGTAACTGAGCCAAGTAATGACCAATGACCTTCAAAATCACTGTTATCTGTGGTAGTACTAGAAGAATACATAGTTTTAAATCTTTTTTAGATATGAATGGGCAGTTTCAAGCTCTGAAGACAAATCTAGCAGTTATGAAAATCAGTGCTACAGACAACGCTGAAGTATATTTATATATTTATCTTAGGAATTTTTTTGAGTCTGTTTTGTTATGTGTTTCTTGTCACTTGGGTACAGCCAATATAATTAACTTTCTCTGCTGAGAGACTTAAGCTTCGATACTTGAAAGTCATGTGATGGGTAGGGCAGCTCCATGGGCTGTCTCAGATAGCTGCTTATAAAAATATATCTTGAAAAACCAAACAGTAACAAATGACAGAGACTTTCTTCACAGCAGCCAGGGATTAATAGGTCATCTTTGGAGAAAAAAAATGTTGGAAAAAACTTTCTGGTTGAGAGCTATACTCTTCAGTGGGGTGTTTTCAAGTTCATGAAGCAAGACTCATTTATCATTTAGAGGATTGGTGTACTTCTCTGCAGTTTTAGAGGGCTGTGCTTGCTCATTCATAACAAGTGTATTCCTAAGATGAGTAGCAGTATACTTTCTGCAACAAGAGAAACCCGATGAATAAGCATTGATTTTCATCTCCAGTGATTGAAAAAGAAGGCAGGCAGACTGTTAATATCTTTTGTGTGCTCAATCCCACTTTGTTTAGTTCTTCCTAGCTATGTGAAGGGGTTAGAGGTTTACATGTATATATCTGTTTGAAGTGGTGTACGGTGTCACGTTTTGTGAACAAGAAGCCCAAGTCCCATTCAAACATGTCTTTACACGTCAAATCATGTAAAAATGGCCAACATCCAAGCACCCTGTGAGAATTTTGGGGTAGGTTCTAGAGTGACTTGCTTCTGTGCACACACAGCTTGCACATATATTCCCTTCAAAAAGAACTTACTTGAAGTATAGGAAGACTGGTAAATTCGGTTAACTGAACTGCACTTAAGTTACTCAGTTGTAAAAAAAACCCTTGTGCTTATTCCAAGTAGTTGAATCTCAAAGCGTTTCTCCAAGACAAAATATGATGTGCTGATGGCACACTTAGAGGCAATGACAAAATTCTGAAGCTATGTTGAACAGTCTTAGCCCATCATATGCTTTTGCTGTTTAAGGGCTTTTAAATATACTGGTGTGAATAAAACCCGATTTCCTGTACCTTGGAGTGATTGCTGTGCTTGCGTTCCAGCAGTTGGAGTTTTGGAGACTTGCATCCTTTCTCAAAGTCAAATTGTGCTGTTTTGCCAGCCTTGAAGATGATGAATAGTGTCAGTGTTGTTCCTGAGTTCCTCTAGGACCGGGGGCCATATGCTTATTAAGATACCAGTATTGCTTGTACAACTGCTGTCAGTCAGTCAGGTCACTTTTCTCATGTCAGTCTGTTACAAGCCAGTCTTTTAAACATACTAACCAGCAGAGGCAATGTTATACTATTCATTTTCTTGGTAGATTTAGATGAGCTCTCCAACAAGACCCTAAATTTCAGTATCAAAAATGCATGGCATGTTTTTTAAAAACATACACTCCTTTGAGCTGTTACTCTGTTTACAGACATTCCTAATATGATTAACTCCGATTCATAATGCCTGTCATAAATGACAAAAGTAATTAATTCTGAAATGCGAACTATGTGGAATACTTGCCTTCAGGGGATTATGTCTTTAAAACATTTTGAGTCATCATTTATTGTGTTTGAGCCTAATAGCATGCCAGGGTTTGCAAGGATTCAGATATGATGCTTGGATAAAGTAGGAGGCAAAGAAAATGTGACAGTTCCATGTTTTTGCTTCAGTTTCAGGGAACGGGGTAGGAACACTTTACACTGGAGCTACAAATATGTGGACTGAGATATTTTGTGCTGCCTACACTCAAAAGTACATTACGTTTTCAAGGGTGGGTGAAAGTTGCTTATACAAACTGGCAATTTAAGAAACCAGTATGGTTTGCGTATTGAAATACTATAAATGCACACCTTCGAGTTGTTTTTCCCCCCTCTAATTCTGTCAGAACATGTTTAAGATAGTTTGTATAAGCAGTATCTGTTTTTCAGGTACTAAGTTTACAGTAATGCTTGAAATATGTGTCCAAAAAGATGAGAGTCTCCATAAGCAGTAATTTAAACTGCTTGCTTGAGACACCTCTATTTTCTGTAAGCACATCTTAGAACAAAACAGAAAGTCTATAATGGTCTTCAGTCATTTTCCCTCTCACACTTAGTTTCCCAGTGCTAGAAACAGAACTGGTGTTTTCCCCTTGCTTGTGCTTTAATCATCCAGTATTCAGATGACCTTGATATGTGATAGTGTATCTGCTTCGCGGGTGGCTACATCATATGAAGTAGTTTAGGACAATTCATTCTTTTCCTTGAGAACACCAAGTGTTGTTTAGAGGTGCGGCAAAATAATAATCCTGGGCCATTCTATGTACAGAGGCTTCTGAATGCATGAAGAAAAAAAAAGTGCTTGGAAGAGAGTTGCTATTTTCTCAACAACTATCAAGTAACATAATTTCTTTGGCACATACCTCCTACTGGCCCCTAACCCTTTTTGTGAGGTAATTCCTCATGCTGAACTAGGATAAAGCTGAAGCAGTTATTTTTAAACCTTAAGGAAAGAGATTGGTGTCAGAGCAATGCTTACAATGCTGTATGACTTGTCACTCCGATTGACAGGTGCCACCTCTCCTCACAAAAATCAGACTGAAAGTTGTGCTGAGCCTACTGTCAAAATGGCATAGCCTCTGTCTCTCATTGTCTGTGATGGGAGAACTGGGATAAGAACTGCAGAGTGATGTGAGCTAGAGGGGTTCTTCTGGGTGTGAATCTGCATTCTGCCTGCAGAAGACTTGTGGAGGGTGCTGGAGTGCATGATGCTTGTTGGAGCAAAGTCATGTATGTGCTGGAGTGCCATTCAGGCTACTCTGCATTGCCGGGGGAAATGCAGGGTGCCCCAGCAGTGAGTTCTCTGTGCACACAGTATATGCCTAGGGTTGGCAGTGTGGACATGTGGCCCTGGAACCCAAATGGAGTGCAGCGTATCATACCTGTACCCCCCTTCTTTGCACCTGACTAATCGATACTACGAATGCACCCATCATTGTGGGATTTCTAGAAGGTGGTAACTTCAGATTATCCATATGTGGCTAATCAAATAAGCTCCGCTTACACACGTGTTAGAACTTTACCAGTGAGGGGGGAAATGAAAGACAAAGGCAGAATATACTCTTCGAGATGAACTGTAATGTTGGAAAATATAGTTCATTTGGATGTCACTAGATAGTAAGATACAAAGCAAAGTGAATGCAAGGACTTGTTATTAATTATCTAATTACTGCACCAAGGTCATAGTAGTAGAGGAACAATAAAAATGGAGGCAAACTGTGTAGTTTATTTACTTATGCTCTTAACACATGGTGCAAAATATACCTCCTGTGCTGTCCCATTGGCATGGCTGATCTGCAGTAGAAACTTGAGCTCTTGTCGAACAGTGTCAGCTCATGCAGATGTTGCAGGGCAGTGGCACAATAAAATAGCTTAAGTGGTGTTCCTGCCAGTGACTTGCTTCAGAAATCGCATGGAAGAAAGCTAATGTCTGACAAAGCTGGTAAAGAGTTATGAAGCTCTCAATGACAGTAAATATAAATTTTAAAACGTTACTATTCTGTATTTTGAGTGGCTATTTCAGATTCCTTTGGCTCATGTGCCCTTGTGTTGATTATTGATACTATAAATGGGAAGAACAGGGAATGAGAAGCAATTCACGTTAAGGAACATAAAAAAGGTCATAGTAATAAAATTTACTGCCATCTTTCAGAGGTAAATGAGGCACCATAAAATGCTGGCTCCTCTTTCTCCTGGCGAGGGTAGAAACAAATGTAGGATGTGCCCTTTCTTGTTCTCATTTGTTTGACGGGAACAATATAAGTTTACTTCTTTCTGATCTCCTGAACAGGTGCTGATTGGTAGATCTTAGAAGAAAATAAGGGTTTTTAAAAATTTAGTTCTCTGTCCTTCAAACTGCTAACCTGTAAGTAAAAAGAAAGACAAGGGAAAGCTGCTCAAATTTAAATATATTCATGAAGCAAAAGCTCAATAAATCTGAGACTAGAAAACTGACTAAAGGAGAATAGCACCTGTTTAAATACTCATATGGTTCCACAGATTATTGAAAAGCATCTAGCTTCGTGAGCTAACAGTCTGAGTCCTGTGGGTTTGTGCTATTAAGCAAAAGTATCCTGGGAAAGGGAGGGCAAATGGAAAGCTTTCTTTCCCAGACTGCAAGTGCCTGCTGCTGAGCCAAGCTTCATTTTATTCAATTGGAGCACTGGCTTGAATTTCTGAAAAGGAAATTTTGGAAGCCTGCCTTGTCCATCAGAAATAATTTAAGGTGCCATCACAGAGACAAGAGGGCCTCTTCTTACTGTTTCCTGTAATTTATGATGTTGGCACTCTTCCAGAAATAATTTGAGAATTGCAGATGTAATAATATTTTGAATTGTAGAAAAATAGACCTAAACAATGACATCAATATTTTCTCTAGGTTTTTGTAGTGTGCCTCTTCCTCGGTAAACGCAACTTTTTCTGGAAACCCAATTCTTACTCTGAGCAATAGCATCATTATATCAAAAACCGTAGTACAGTAATTACAAAGACATGAAAAAACATAATGTGAATGCTCTTAAAAACTTCCACGGACTATCAGCTAAGGACTTTAAAAGGTCCAGCCCATTGAACGGCAGAACACTAAAATAAACATATTGAGCATTTCTGCATTCCCTGCAGACGTTTTCTAGCTGAGCTTGCTAGTGAGAACTCAAGGAAATATTTAGGAGGTTGGCTGATACAGAACCGCAGAATCATTTAGGTTGGAAACGGCCATTATGATCAAGTCCAGCCATAAACCTAACATTGCCAAGTCCATCATTAGACCATGTCACTATAAGCACCACTTTGGCATGTTTAATTCTTACGGCTAGAAGCATTGATTCATTACATGTTTTGTTTTTAGAGTAAGAAATCCTTCAAAAACTGGACAGATACCTTAATAATAAGAGAGTCTTTGGTTAGTTAAAAAGTACTTACTAGTAATTAGCTTTTATTAAAAAAATTAGTGTGGAATGATACAAGGAAGAAAATCTGGGCAGGTCCTTGTGGGTTCATTCAGTTCAAGGATTTGTCATTCAGACTCCATCTCTGTTTCATTCTGTGTGTTTTCTGATTGCAACACTTCACTGCTTTTTTCTTGTTATTGTTAAAGTCATTAAAAAATAGCTCTCTGGGCAATCAGGTCCCCAAAAAAATAAAAGAAAGAAGAAATGAAGGGGAGAAGTGTAAACGGCTCATTTAGGGCTAGTAATGTAGTATGAAATGGAAATGAAAGCTAGTGTTTTAACTGGAGTTTCACTTTGTTTTCTGTTTTCCTGCTTGCAGTTTTCATCTATATGATTAAAACTTCAAACATGCTCCAGTTCAGTCACTGTGTAACTGTGATGGTGTCTTTTTAAGTACAAATAGCAAAAAGATTGGTTTTGATATATCACTGGAGCTGGAATTCATGAAAGGGCTAACCTGTTGGCCTCAAACAATAAGTAGTATGTGACCATTCTATTTTGTACCTCATGAAGGTCAATAATACAGAATCATTATTCTCTGAAAATGTATAAAGGACAGAGAGTTCAGTATGTAGACAATAGTACAAGCAGCAAGCATAATCATAGCATAAAACCAATCAGCATTAAAAGGTAATTAAAACAGATTGTAACCTGGCTGTTGAAATATCAGCAGTTACTTGCAAGGAATCTTGCAAGTTCACTCAGTGTATGTAATTTGGGAGATTATGGAAGTTCAGTAAAATATAGTAGCTATAAAGTCCTATGGCTTTTAGATATTGAATTAATTTATGTCCTAAATAGACTAGTGATAGTTATTCTCCACTGCAGCTGGGTAAACTAATGGATTATCTCACCCAGTAATTCAAGGTATAATCCCACCACTATCATTCATAAGATAGTTTTTGCACACTGAATTATTCAGATACAGTAGATTACAACCTCTCTGGACCAATGGAGTACACTGCCATGTAGGACTAGACCTTATTAATTTATGAACTTAGTGTGCAGTGTTATAATCTGTGTTTTGGATTTTCAACACCTTCCTGCTGTACCTGGGGGTTCCCTTAATAAAAAATTTCCTTTTCTCTCATTCAGAGCAGCAATCAACATTCCAATAGTACTTGATAAACTGGATGGATTTGTCTGAAGCCAGATTTGCTGATGGCACTATAGATAATGTAGTTTTCATCCAATTTTGGTTGCTAAAACATTTTACAATAAATACATTAACACAGAATTTCTTAATAAGAAAAGATGGAATGAATAGAAGGCTTTCTTATTAGAAGTCTGGATTTCTGAGGACACATTTCTTCTCTATTCTTTTCAAGATATCAATTATAAGATGTTTTGAGTCATAGACAAGAAATTTTCCTAGGATATGTAGCAATGTATACAAACGTATTATGAGTCCTCTGTCTGGCAGATGTAGTGTTAAAGCATTAAACTAATTTAATTTAAATCATGTTTTCCAAAGTAGTGCTGGCAATGACCTTGTATTTCATTGTCTTTCACTGAGAGTCAGAACTCATCTGTAGCTGTGTAAATATGTGTGGCATAGTGGCAACTTAGAAAGCCTTATCACATAAGGAAAGTGGCTAATTTTCATATACAACAATCAGCACTGTGGTTTAAAGCTCCGTTAAATCCCCTTGTTGGTGTCTTTGCTGGCAAAGTGGGTTAAGGGGTGACACAAAGAAAAATCCTGCATATTTGCAGGATGTAAAGGTCTTGGGATACAATAGTTTCTGGTGTCCACCTCACAGTGCACTGCAGGAAAGAATCATGTCATCAATATGGTTCAGCAGTAGAGAGCACAGCATACTCACTCATGATGCTGTGATTAGATGAAGTTCTGCCGTGTGGAAACAAAGATTCATAGGAAACACCTAATGTTCCTGAAGTATATTTAGAATGACATTTGTGTGAACTGAAGTTGTCTGCCTTTTGAGTCCACCTGAGAAAAATGTTTTATCCTAATGCAAAGCATTTGGCTTAATTTCACAACTCCTTTGATCGTTTCCTTCATTGTATTTAATTTCTTAGCCTCTCCTTGACAATCCTAGGTTGGATGAATCTATGAAATTCCTATAATAGGTTTTTTAATCATACAGGGGAAAAATGCAAGGTTTTGAAGAGTACAGGGGAAAAATGCAAGGTTTTGAAGAGTAAAGCATAAAATCTTTAATACCTGCACTTCAAAAAGCAAAGTATATCCTTGTGTGGGACTTGGCTGTGTAAAATCTTCTGTTAGCTGTTTTACAAACAAACAGCATGACATGCTTCAGATGTGTCATTATTGCCTGGTAAGTTCTTGTACGTCCTATCTGTCAAGATTCCTGCCTCCCTTTTCGGTTGGCAGCCTGTGTTACCACTGCAACGCTTAAAGAAAGATCTTCCATTTCTGCCCTAGAGCCATAATTACATTTAAGCTTTGAGCGAGAGATAAGCCTGTGCTAGCAAAATGTTTGTGGGTTTTGTGAAAACCTGGTATGAGAATGGTGCTAAATGGGCTCATGTATTACATGTGACACAGGCAAACCCAGCAGCATTGCTCTTCCCCAGAGCGAATCGTTACCTTTATCTGATTAATTCTCCAAAGACTTGTCAGGTTCAAGAGCTATTTGGTAACCAGTGAAGAGTGGATGATGAAAGTTTCCAATCCCAATCCAACAGAAGATGTTTAATATATTTAACTAAAATAAATGGGACAATTCTTTTGTTGTATACATGTGTTTTCTGGATTGAACCTCAAGTGTTCCATTCTGTCAAGCAGTGATTCCAAATGTGGTATGATTGGATTTTATTGAGATTACTGGCCTTCATTTCTCTTCCTCAGAACAGCTAAAGGTATGAAAGGCTGTCTCCACATAGGTACCCAACTGGTGAATGAATTGGATAGTTTGGAGCTTGATAAAGAAGAAAATTCCCTTTGATTTTTCTCAAGGTATAGATATGTTGCAGTTTGAAACTTACTAGAATTTTCAGATGTATAGATTTGTGCTTTTGTGAAGAAAAAGTTATGTTACTTTAAGAGGACCGTCCCCCACAGTGACCTGTCCTGGGGGAGGTGACGCTATAGAATGTCCCAGGTACCTGCCCTTGAGGGATGGGCTAGGTGAGAAGATAAAAGGGTGAGTGATCTTAGCCCTGCCTCTTTTTGCTGAGGGCTTCTAGCCCAGCACGGGGCTGCTGTGGCTCGGCTCGGGCCCCAGCCCTGGTCTGGACCCCGGCCCCACTCTGCCGTAGGGAGGGGTGCGGCGGCTCTGCACGTCTCTGACCCCACCTCGGCAGTGGTGGTGCCAGCTTCTACCCAGCCCAGTCCAGAGCTGGCACTGCTAACTGGAGAAGCAAGACCTTAGTGCTGATCTACCACGGAGCAGCCGTTCAGCGACCCCTGGTGAGCTGAAGGGATTCTTTCCTTTCCCTCTGGAGCTGAGACAGGAGGAGAGAGGAGAGGGGGAAGGTCATGGAACCCTCTTGGCCATGTTTGCAGAGTGTGGGGGGCGGCTCTGCTGATGTGGCCATGCGGTTGGTCTCCATCTTGGATCCTACACATGGCCGGGGCCATGCGGCTGCTGCCATCTTAGACTGATCAGCAGGAAGAGCGACTGTTTGTCATTTCTGCTGCTGAGGAAAACTGGGGATGCTCAAGTATTCAAGGAGAATTCCTTCAGGCTTAGCTGAAGAAAGCAGGACTTGAGAATCCTTAAACCTTGAGTATGAAAGACAGAGTCTGGGTTCTTTGTTTGAAAGCATATCTCCTGCATTGAGAGATGCAGTTCAGGTGAGAGGAATCAGGCCTGCCCAATGAGCATTGAGCTGGAGAAGCTATGCTGAAGAATTGAAGAGTTTACCAGTCTGGATAGCCTTGGGTGCTGCCGTTTTGCAGGCAGGGGTGACGCATGAATAATAGAGAGAGTGGTAGTACTCGTCTCTACTCAACTGACATGTTCTTTTCCCAGGTCTCTAATGTGAAAAAAACCCAAGGACCGATACGATAGTGATCTCCCATTGTATTTTTCTCAGAATATGTGATGGCATTTGTAACACAGTTTCTAGTTTGTGGGCACTAACTTGCTTAACCTTCTTTTCTGTATACAGTTATAGAGTTAATAAACCCTTTTCCATTTTCCCTAAGCTATCCATTGTCTGGCAAATTC
>JAOXOE010024152.1:0-22566 GCA_028565055.1 Phoeniculus purpureus
GGTGTTTAAGGCCAGGCTGGATGAGGCTCTGGCCAGCCTGACCTAGGGTGGGGTGTCCCTGCCCATGGCAGGGGGTTAGACTAGATGATCTTTCGAGGTCCCTTCCAGTCCCTAATGATTCTGTGATTTTATGATTCTATATTTATACGCGTGTGCGCGGGAGAAAACTGTAGGAATAGAAACAACTGTGCTGAACGAGCCTCTCCATCAACACCATTCCACAGTGAGCTGGGTGGAAATATAAATGACAGCAATGTTTGGCCTGCCACTGACACCTATCCACACATAAACAGTCACAGTTAGGGGAGAAGCTTCACAGTTTCCCAGAATATTTAATTAGTACCAGCTCGTTTTCTTTGAACTCCCTCAAAAAAATGAACCTTAAAAGCCCAGCTTCCTTTACCTCGAGTTGACTGTAAGGAACAGCAGAACATCCCCCATCGCCTGCCGCAGGTTTAGCTCTGTGGCTAGGGTGATGTTGGCAACCAGCAGAGTCTTGGGGCACATCACACTTCTTTAGCACCACAGGGATGAGTTTAAGCGACAGACATGAATGGGCTAATTACTTCTAATAGTTTCCCATTGCTCTGGCTGATGACACAGTGCTAGAAAGCCATTCCCTCCCCCTCAAGAAGGCAGAACTGCCCTTACATGGCACTACGTCTTTATTACCACTTGGTTACTTCAGGGGAGCTGCGTTCTCTAAAATGCCTTTCCCTGTGGCTTCAAGTAAAGATTTTTTAAATAAATAAGTACAGTTTATGTTGGGCATCTACCACTTGAAGGGCTAATGATTATTGACTACCCTCCAGCAGGCATCAGGGAGTCTAGCCTGAGGCCCTTCCCGCTCGCCCCCAAACATGCCGAATGTTAACACATGTTTTTAGATCCTGGCTGGGATTGGACACAAACAAGGCAGTCAGAATGGACCATTTAGTGTACAAGTCAAGATGACAGATCTCCGCTTAATACAAGGAAGACTAAAATTCGCATCTTATTGAAAAAGGCAGGAGAGCCCCGGGTGCTTTCGCTTTGTGATTCCGCAGCAAAAAGCGGGTTGTGTCAATATAAGTCTATGTCACCCGCTCGCAGCTGCCACACCGGATCGACCCCGCGAGCTGCAGACGGAAAGGCCCTTCCATTTCCAAACCCTCCCTAATGCTCGTCGCCAGCGCGAGCACCGGGTGGAAAAAAGCCAACAAGTTCCTCCCGCGCACGGGAGCGAAACAAAAGCAACACGAGACCCTCTCCGCTGCCTCTTTTGGATGGAGAAACTTTCTCATCTGGAAGCATTTCAGAGGATGCTTTGACAACCGCGAGCTTTATGTTTTGTAAATCACGTTCTTGTAATTCCTTGTAAGTCTCCAGATCCTCTTCAGACAGAGCAGCAGAGCATTAAATATTCTCGCAACGCTCACCAGAGCTTAATTACTAAAAGTTGAAACAGCTTTTTAAACTCTCAGCTTTTTTATTTTCTTATATATATTTTTTTTCCTCCTCCTCTGGGTATTTCCCCGAAGAAAAGAAACAAAAAAAGATGCAGAGTGTGCACAATAACTGTTAGTTCAGCCTCTGTTTGCAAAGAGGGGATAAAGAAGATAAACAATTTTGAAAGTAAAAATAGAACCTTTTTCAATAGCCTTATAGCTGAACAGGAGAGCGTTTGCTGGCGAGGCTGCTTCTCATGTGGCTATTTTACTGGGCTTTGATGTTCACGCTGGCGAAAAGATTTAACTGAAAACAAGGAAAACAATCGGGTTAATATTAGAAAGTGAAAAACTCACCAGTCCCCTAAAATAGAAAAAAATTAAAATTAACAAAAGAACAAGAGATAGATGTTCAATTAGTTGAAAAGCAGGATCGTGTTGATTCCTGGAAAAGAAGGGTAATGAAGAGTGATTTCTGAAGATGTTTGAAGGTCGGGCTAAATTTGGTCTAGATGATCCTGCTGTGGCAGGGGGATTGGACTAGATGATCTTTCGAGGTCCCTTCCAATCCCTTATGATTCTATGATTCTAAAGTTATAGACCTATTTAACAATCCCGGGGCCAGTATAGATTGTGGAATGACCTGTTGGAGAACAGCGGAAGACAAAGGGACCTGGGGGTCCTGGCGACCAAAAGGATGGTCAAGAGCCAGAAATGGGCCCTTGTGGCCAAGAAGGCCAATGGCATCCTGGGGTGGATCAGAAGAGGGGTGGGTAGTAGATGGTGAGAGGTTGTCCTCCCCCTCTACTCTGCCCTGCTGAGACCACATCTGGAATCTTGTGTGTGTCCAGTTCTGGACCCCTCGGTTCCAAAAGGACACAGAGCTGCTGGAGAGTCCAGCGCAGATCCACAGAGGTGATGAAGGGAGTGGAGCATCTCCCTGATGAGGAAAGGCTGAGGGAGCTGGGGCTCTTGAGCCTGGAGAAAAGGAGACTGAGGGGTGACCCCATTAATGTTGGTAAGTATGTGAAGGGTGGGTGTCAGGAGGTTGGAACCAGGCTCTGCTCAGTGGCACCCAATGACAGGACAAGAGGCACAAGAGAGTGTGAGGTGGAACGGAGGAGGTTCCACATCAATGTGAGAAGCTATTTGTACACAGTGAGGGTGACAGAGCCCTGGAAGGGACTGCCCAGGGAGGTGGTAGAATCTCCTTCTTTGGAGATGTTTAAAACCTGCCTGGACATGTTCCTGTGCAACCCGATCTAGGGAATCCTGTTGTGGTGAGGGTATTGGTCTAATGATCTTTCAAGGTCCCTTTCAATCTCTAATGTTCTGTGATGAGCTTATGAGCCCACCCATCTGCCCTGTTCTGTGTGGGAGACAGCTCACCTTCACAGGGGTGCCTGACTGGAGAGGTCAGGAGCCACACAGAGGGGCTCATGTCCATCCCACGTGTGCAAGCTCAGCCCTCACCCGGGATGTGACCTCAGCAGTGTCCTTCCTACCTGTCTATACCTTGCAAGAGCCTGAAGTTAAGCTTCTCCTCAGGGTGCTGTGGCCTGCCTGCATTGTCAATAAACACCAGGCGGGATGGTGCGCTCCTCCGGACCTGTCAGGGAGATGGGAAGAAGTTTACCAGTCTGGCATTTTAGGCTGTTTTTTAATGCATTGAGAAATCCTGAGAACATCTGGAAGCAGCAGCTGCCAAAGCTCAGGTGTCTCTGTGCCTCCCACCATGGAACCCTCCTGCAGGCACCATCTAAGCCCCAGAGCAGCCACTGAGGAGCAAGGAATATACCAGGATATGGACCAGGATAAGCTCTGCTGGGTTCCGGCACTTCTCATGGAGCATCTCCTCCATGCATGGTTCTGATGGATCAGGCTCAAACCCACAGCAGTAGCGGTCCAGGCGGTCGTGAACCTGCAGGAGACATTTGGGGACTTTAGCAGAGCGAGGTGCTCTGGTCAGGTGGATCCCAGTTGTGAAGTTTTCTTGCTCAGAGTAAAACAAGGAGTTTCTAAGGATTGTCAGGAGACATTAAAGGGAAAGGCTGCACACAGCAGCGAGGCAGAAGGAGGCAGGAAAGCACCCAGAGGCTGAGCTGACTTGCAAAATTCCCTGGGTGTGGAGATGACACTAGAAAAGGTGAAGCTGTCAGGCACTGAGCTCCATCAGGGAAGCCTGCTACATCCACACTCGGTATTAGCATGGAAGCAGAATCCCAGAACATCAGGGATTGGAAGGGATCTTGAAAGATCATCCAGTCCAATCCCTGGGCCACTGCTTCTGCACAAAGTTCTGCTGCTCCCCATTAGCTAACAAGTGTAAAATACATCCCCAGAATCTGCAGCCTCTGCAGAGGACAACGAGATGGTGGTCAGACAAGGCAGGTGCAGAAGGACCTGGGCAGCACTGCTGGTGGAACAGATGGTCTCCATCACCCCAGCCTTACCTGGAGGAGAAAGTCGAAGAGGGCCAGGCGGCTCCACTCACTGCGTGGGATGCTGGAGCAAGAAGTATCCCCAGGCACCAGTGTCAGTCTGTGGGGCTGCAGCATCTCCTGGTACTGCAGCCACCCCAGGATGCAGGAGTTCTGGTCATTGTTGGCATCGTCCAGGTGCTGGAGGTCAGGTGCCCACCAGATGATGGGTCTCAAGGAACCATTGGTGTAGCTGTAGGGCAGGAGGTGGCTAGTGAAGCGCCGGGCCACAGCAGGCAGGCTGCGGTTCAGTCCCAGCACCCTATCCAGGTGGAAGGCCAGCACCTCATAGAGGTCCCCAGAGCGCTTGATGAGCCCACACTGCCCATTCCAGCAGTCCCCCTCCAGGCTGGCTGGTGAGGCATCCCCCTCAGCATCCTCCGCAGCCCGCAGACCCACTCGTAGGACTTGGCCATGGGCTGGGATGCGGGTTTTGGAGACCACACGCCCACCCGCAAGCAGCCGCATCTTCTGGATGTCATCATCAGAGAGCCATAGGGGAGTACTCCACCCCGACCTGTGTCTTTGTAGCTTGCCCCGGCCGGGAGGCTGGTCCTGTGGCCAGTGGATGGCGGGTGAAGAGAGCCTTTTGCTGTGCACTAGTCCCTCAGATAGAGGAGTGGCCACCTCCCACGGCAAACCTGGAGAGGCTGATGCTGGCAGTTGGTGGGAGGAGAGGTCTGATGATGGGGGCAGATGGGCAAGAGCTAGCAAGGCCAGGGCCAGCAGCACTCCAAGGGCTGCTTGGGCAGGAGGCTTCAGCCCAATCCTTCGCCATGGTCGCTGGGCCTGTAAGGAGAGAAAAGGGACAGTGTTACCGGGAGTCACCATGGCCAAGGGTCCCCCAGACCTGCGTGTCCCCTGCCCAAGCAGAGCTCTCACTGTATGGGGTTTGCTTTGGAGGAGCAGACCCTCTGTTTGTGAACTCCCTGGGAAAGGTGTCAAGAACTCGCTGCCTCCACAGCACTGCAGCAGGAACGTTATGGCTGGCAGCACCTTTGGTGCCAGGAATTAGCCACGGTCCCTTCAGAAGGTGGTCAGACCAAGGGCTGCCCCACCACAGATGCTGCCACAAGGTATGGGATCACCTTATGGGTGATGAATTCTTCTCAGTCAAATATTTTGCTTCAAAAACTTAAGAAATTAAAAAGAAATGAAAAAATCAAGCAGCAAATTCCTGGATGCCAGCGCTTTCCCATTTCTAAGAGGTTTTTATCTTCAGACCTTGCTCTGGGCACCCCAGCAGCTCCTACCATGGCTGCACACTGTGGACCCCCCACAGCTGTTTGCCAGACATTGCAGTTGGCCTTCTTGGCTACCTGGGCACACTGCTGGCTTATAGGAAGCCGGCTGTCTACCAGCACCCCCAGGTCCCTTTCTGCTGGGCAGTTTCTGAGCCCCTCATCCCCCAGCCTGTAGCATTGCCTGGGCTTGTTGTGACTGAAATGCAGGACCTGGCACTTGTACCTCCTTCAATTGGCCTCAGCCCATTGATCCAACTTGTCCAAGTCCCTCTGTAGAGCCTTCCTGCCCTCCAGCAGATCAACACTGCCACACAATTGGTGTCATCTGCAAACTTACTGAGGGTGCTCTCAATCCCCACGTCCAGATCATCAATAAAGATATTAAACATCTCCCCCACCCCCGCACCTGTAGCTCTGCTTTCTACTCTGAAGAGACTTACAACCCTCTACAGCCTGGAAAGGCAGTAAGGAGCAAATGCTGTGCCCCCATTGTTAAGCTCTCCCAGCAGATTCACAGAACATCAGGGACTGGAAGGGGCCTCAAAAGACCCTCTCAGCCCACCCCATGCCAAGAGGTCCTGTGCCTCCTTCCCCCCCAGGGTGGATGGGCTAATACACTTGAGGGGCTAGAGCAGCAGGAGTCACCCTGGTGCTGTCTCTCTGCTCTCCAAGAAGTGTTTCCAAGCGGCTGGGACCCTTGTCAGAAGCCAACGTGATGTGCAAGTGGCTACATCTTCTGGGGATTATTTCTTTTGGCAGCACAAGCACACCCACGGCAGATGCAGCGGGACCACATGATGCCAGAGAAGGGAGAAGAGGTTGTTTATAAAAGGAAAAGCTTGGAGCAAAAAAAATTGCTGAAAAGATGGGGGAGTGAGAGCCAGCAGCCAGAATGATTTCCAGAAGGCAGCCGGCTGAGCAGAATCATTTCCAGACACAGGGCTTTTAGGACCACAGGCTACCACGGGCTGCAGGGACTCATCCCCAGTATGACTCCAGCCCTAAGAGGATCTGTCCCAGGCAATCCCAGAGTGAGCTCCTTCATAAGCTGATCCAGCACTATCCGAACAGTCATCAGGTTTTAAGCCCTCTGTGCGGGGAAGCTGCTGCGGATGACGACATGATGAGGAGCCACACGTCTCCTAAAGACAGTACCATCAGCTGAGGTGTGTAACTGGAGTCACAAAACCGCCAACTCAGCGGCAGCAACCATGGGGGTTTTCCTTCAAGGTCTCCCTCTCAGACTCTCAGACTTACAGGCTAATGCTGCTTTTGGAGTGATTCAGCTTACAGCTTTCACTTAGATTAATGGAATCATAGAATCACAGTCAAAGAACATAAGGGATTGGAAGGGACCTCAAAAAATCATCTAGTCAAATCCACCTGCCACAGTAGGATCAGTCATGGAATTGTTCAGGTTGGAAAAGACCTTTAAGATTGCTGAGTCCAACCACTAGCCCAACTGTCCCAAGCCCACTGCTAATCCCTGTCCCTAAGCAGGGACTTTCAAACACGTCCAAGGATGGCAATTCAACTCCCTCCCTGGGCAGCCTGTTCCAAGATCTGATGACCCTTCCCATGAAGTTTTTCCTCATGTCCAACCTAAACTTCCCCTGGTGCACCTTGAGATCATTTCCTATTGTCCTATCACTTGTTACTTGTGAGAAGAGACCAACCTCCACCTCTCTACAACCTCCCTTCAGGTAGTTGTAGACAGCAATAAGGTCTCCATTAGCCTCCCTAATTCAGACTAACGAGCCTCAGCTTCATCAGCCTCTCTTCATAAGGCCTGTTCTCCAGACCCTTCACCAGTCTTGCTGCCCTTCTCTGGACCTGCTCCAGCATCTTGGTGTCTTTCTTGTATTGATGTGCTCAAAGCTGAACCTCAATATTAAGGCACTGTCTGCTCAAAGGGTACCTGCTTCCATGTGTTGAAACAGGGAGCTCAAGTCAAGCTCTGTGGAGGTACGAGGGGGGACTGTGCTCCTGTGAACCACAGGCAAGAGAGCCACAGCAAACGCTAGATTGGCCGAAAGCTGGGAGATGGAAACCTCACGGATACAATGCTACGTGGTGCTGGGTCCTTCCCTGTGGAGTCAGCAAAGTTCGCGTAGCTGGCACACAAACCTTCCCACTAGCGTGTCCAAAACCAAACCGTAACACAGCCAAGTTATACCGCCCGCAGTTAAATTAAATCATGCTGTGCTCTGCTACATTTTGGACAGTCTGAAAGGCTTCCTTCTCCAAGAGATGATTTATATCGCGCTGGCGAGAGAAGCAGGCTTTGCACCAGCATGGGACAACACGGCAGCAGCAGCACAAAGGGGTGACGTGGTGTTGGAACCGCTCACTCTGAGCACCCACTTCAAAGGAATCACAGAATCACAGAGCATTAAGTATTGGAAGGCACTTTGAAAGATCATCCAGTCCAATCCCCCTGCCACAGCAGGATCCCCTAGACCCAGTCACACAGGCCAGGAGTAGCTTCCAAGAGCATCCCAACATGTCGCATTCAACACCTTTGTAGAGGCCCCAGGGCAGGAGATGGAGGATACCATGGAGATGGATGGCCACCTGGGTGGAGGATGCTCGCTGCACTATGGGGTCTATAGAGCTGATGCAGTCACAAGCAGTGCTGTCACTTGAGTGGGAGGATTTGGGGGGGTGGTGGTGCTGCATAGAACAGACGGCACGTCCTGCACCTGAGCTGGCATCATGCTACAGCAGAACCCTGTTTTTCCTGTGATTATAGTGTCCTTACCCCTAAGTGAGTGATTTTGAAGGACTCGTCATTCTCCTCACTCCCACTGTTTAGATCTCCCACCTTACAGAAAGCTAATGTTCAGCTCTGTTAGGGATGGAGAGGGTGCTTCTCACCCCAACACTCCATCCAGCACAGCTCAAGACCCCTCCGGGGCTCAGAAGTGAGCACAAAGCACCACAGAAACAGACAGTCTCTGGGACACCCCACTTCTTCTGCTCAAGGTAACCAAACTGAAAGATTTCAGATGTTTCTGATATTGAAATTCAGAGTCAGGGCTTTTACCACAGACTCTTTCTCAGCTGGCTCTTCCACTTCAGGAGACAAGAGATTGCTGATTGCCTTTCAGGCCAGGTCACCCAGACACACACATCCTCTGACCTTTACATGCGCAAACATCTCCACTACTAACAGCCTTGTATAAAGCGACAGCAACTTGCACTGGAAGCATCCAGGTCACAGTGGACCCAAAACAGCACCTCAGGTTCACAGGAGAGAGGGAGGAGCTGAGCAGCCCCAAATGAAAACCAGCCCCAGTAACATTGTGAGGTCCTCCTCACACCTTCTCCTCTCTCCTCTCTGCCTACTCTTTCCTGTAACCCTTACACCTAGCAGGAATGTCAAGAGGGAGAGCAGCATTTTCAGGCAGCTCCTGTCTCCCTGCTCTCTGGTGCTGTGCCTGATCGAAGCAGATTTGCCTTCCCCTCCTCTCATCCCAGTTTCCTAACCAGCCTGTTGCACTCAGCTCCAGAGGCTTTTCAGAGCAGCTTTCCCATCTGTCTGCTGAAACAGCAAGAAGAGGGCCCCTTCCCTGGCAAAACAGATGTGTGTCTCCTCTGCACAACATCTGTGTCTTGTGCCCCCCATTAATTTTGAACAGCTTTGCCTTTGTCTGGGACGGGTTATGCAGCGGATGCTTTGGAGGAGAGCAGCAGCCTGTGGCCCGCTGGCTGGATTTCTTCTCTCTGAATCACAGAACATTAGGGATTGGAAGAGACCTCGAAAGGTCATCCAGTCCAATCCCCCCACCACAGCATGATCACCTAGATCCAGCCGCACAGGAACATGGCCAGGAACCAGTGAGAAAGAGTAGAGCTGTTATAAGGTCACATATTCTTTTGCACGATGTCATGGGCTGCATTCAGTGTGGGAAGGAACACAATAAAGTAACTCAAATGTTATTTCCTCTCACTCTTGATGCATTTACCAACCCTGTTGATGAGTGCCTGAAGGGCTGCTGAAACTCTCCTACACAGAATCACAGAACATTAGGGACTGGAAGGGACCTCAAAAGATCATCTAGTCCAATCTCCCCACCACAGCAGGATCCCCTAGATCCAGTCACACCAGAACATGGCCAGGCAGATTGTAAACATCTCCAGAGAAGGAGACTCCACAACACCCTTGGGCAGACCCTTCCACTGCTCTGTCACCCTCATCCAGAAGAAGGTCCTTCTCAGATTGATGCGGAACCTCCTCCACTCCAGCTCACACGCGGGTGCCCCTTGTCCTATCACTAGATGCCCCTGAGCAGAGCCTGGCTCGATCCTCCTGACACCCACCCTTCACATATTTATCAACATTAATGGGGTCACCCCTCAGTCTCCTTTTCTCCAACCTGAAGAGCCCCAGCTCCCTCAGCCTTTTCTCACCACTCCATCATCTCTGTGGCTCTGCACTGGACTCTCTCAAGCAGCTCTGGTCACATTTTATTTGTTACTGGGGGTCGTGCTTTTTCTGTCTTTTGGGGAGAGGTGACCTGCACTAACTGGGGGATCAGCACTGGGTAACAGCAGTACTTGCTTGATGCCTGCAGGGGCTCACAAAACCTGCCTGAGGGTGCTGGTGAGGGGCAGTGCTGGATTCCCTTGTCAGTGCTTCAGCAGATGTTGCCCAAGTCAGCCGCCTGTGCTTTCCAGAGCTGGCTGACAGGTTTTTTTTCCCTCCCTGGAGAGCAAGCAAGTGCATTCGTGGGATTCCAAAGGGAAGGGAGGAGGAGGACAGCAGGGATTTTCGGCCCTGTCAGCTTTCTTCAGAACAGAATTGCTCGTATGCCCTGGCCTCAGGTGCAGCAAGTAACCCACTTCCCTCTGTTTAAGTCATCACTTCACAAAGAGGGGGGAAAAAAAGGGGGAAGAAAGCTGCTTGCCTCTTGGCTCTGAATGCTACCTGTGCCCCACAGACCCCACTCAGGGCAAAGCCTGTCGCCCTCTGGTCTATTTTTTCTGCTTCTGAATTCATTAATTAAGAAACTCAAAACAGTGTCTGCAAACAGTAAGAAGGGAAGGACAAAGCCCACCAGTGTGTCCCACATCCTCACAACCATACAGATCACAGAACATTAGGGATTGGAAGGGGCTTCGAAAGATCATCTAGTCCAATCCCCCCACATGGGGAAGGCTGTCCCACAGCAGGACAGCAGTGATGGAAATCAGTGAGGGGCCTCATCCCAGCTTAGCTGACTTGTGTTTGCTCGGATGGGTCTGAAAGAACAGTTTCCAAGGGACGTCCTGGACTCAAGCACTAGAACTAGACGACATGAAACCACTCTAAGATGTGGAATATGCTGCAGACGCAAGGGAATCTGCTAATGCTGGGGAAACAGTGCCAGTTCGGTGGGGAGAGGGTGACTTTCCTTTGCCAAAGCTGCTTTCTTTGCAACTTTCTCATGAAAGGGCTGTGCCTTGTGAGGATCAGATGCAAAGCACAGAGAGGTTCTTTGGCATCCGTCCAGCCTGCTGGCCCCTAGTGTTGTGAAGGATAGTCACATCCCCCACCACCGCCTTGCTGGCATCACCACCAGCCCCAACCCTCTGGAGGAGTCCCTTACCCCCAGGATGGAGACAGCTAGGACCTGGCATCCCGTCCCATGAGCAAACTCAGCTTCCCCACCGGCAGCTCGGCAAGAAAACCCCTCAATCCTACCATGTGTGGCACCAGCTGACCTTCTCCACAGCTTCACCGCCCGCACGCTGCCACCTCCTGATGGGCACCGGCAGCGCGTACTCGGAGCCCCGGGACCAAACTGCAACCCCCAAACCAACCAACCAAAGGAAAAGCAGAAAAGCAACCAGAAAACTGAAACCCTCCAGCGCCTGATCAACCCGCTGCCTCTCGACAAGTGGAGCTACGTCGGGGCTCCCAGCCAGGACTGCTCGCCCCGGCTCCCCGCACCACCCAGCCCCCGGGTCCGCCCTTACGCTGCCTCAGCCCAGCCCCACCTCTCCGTGGGGAGGGGATCGCAGAGGCTGGCGAGGGGCGAATAAGGGTTTGAAGAGTCTCTTTTTCACAATAAAAGCCCTTCTTGCTGCACGGTTGTTGTTTTTAGTGCCTAGGGACGATTTGAGGTCGGGGGGTGTGCAGAGGAGAAGGCGGCTGAGGACACATCGCTCTCCCAAACCCATCTGCTCCCACTGAGCCCAGTGCCAGACAAGCGGAGGTACAGGGGGAGCCCCGGGGACCACTCAGTTCCAGAGGCAGGAAAACAAAGCACAGGTCCGAGAAGATGCTCTTTGCAGGTTTTTATGGCTTTGCCTTTCAGTAACAGCCCAGCAAAGCGCTGTCCCAGCCTTTGCTCCATCTACTAACCACCCCCTTCTGATCCACCCCAGGATGCCATTGGCCACCTTGGCCACAAGGGCCCAGTGCTGGCTCATGGTCATCCCGCTGGCCACAAGGACTCCCAGGTCCCTTTCTCCTCCGCTGCTCTCCAATAGGACAGTCCCCACCCTATCCTGGTCCCTGGGCTTGTTCTTGCCCAGATGCCAGGGTCCACATTGCCCTGGTTATAGTTCATTGAGTGTCTTCCCACCCAGCTCTCTAGCCTGTCCAGGTCCTACTGACCAGCAGCACAACCTGCTGGGGTGTCAGCCACTCCTCCCAGCTGGGTGTCATCAGCAAACCCGCTGCCAGTACACTCTAAATGTATGATGAGAAAAAGGCTATAGGGACCGAGCGGAACTGGAAGAGAACTGGGTCCCACTCAGCACCGTGGCTGTAGGTCTGGTGCTGGGAGCCAGAATGTGCTAAAACGCAGATATGCTGCAATATTGAGTTGTGACACATTCCCATGGCCAACTGCCCAGCCAGAAGGCAGTGGGACAAGCCCCAGTCCTCAATGCATTTTGTATGGGAACGGATCCTTTTCTCCCAGGTTTCCTTCACTGGTCAAATGAGAAGCTGCCAACTCAGGCTGCTTCCAGAACACACTGAAATTTCATGGAGACACTAAAGGAGTAGCATACACCCAGATTATTAGACCAAATCAGTAACATCAAGATGCCTTTGTCACCATTTGGCTGACTCCAGACAAGAAGCAGGGGGTCACATCCTGAAGAGACAGAAATCCTTTACAAGCAGCATTTAAATTGCCAGATAAAACAGCACCATCTGCAGAGGAACTGCATGTTCCCTAAGCGCAGGGGCTTCACGCCTCCCACAAAATGCTATTGTATCCTCCTTGCTCCTCCTCCTGACTCAGACAAAGTATATGAAGGAAGGTACAAAGAGCTATTAAGTCCTGCAGAGGTGTCTACTCCTTCCTCATGCTTACATTTCAGATAAACACTAGAAAATCTGGATTGCTTGTCAGATCACAGCACTGTTATCACAGGACTCAAACTGTGATAATTCAAGTAAGTTAGGGTTTTCTTTTCAGCTTTTAAATTTCTCAGAGCTGTTTTTAAAGCTCTCCCTTCTTCAGTCCAAAATAGCTCTTACCACCATGTCCTGTGCCCAAGAGAGTTACTGTGTCATTAGAGAAACCAGTTTCCTAGCCTGCTCCCCCAAGAAAACGCAGCTTTTATCACACAATCACAGAACAGTAGGGACTGGAAGGGACCTTGGAAGATCGTTCAGTCCAATCCCCCTACCACAGCAGGATCATGCAGATCCAGTTGCACAGGAACACGTCCAGGCTGGTTTTAAGTATCTCCAGAGAAGGATCAATTCACACAGTCTGTTGGGATCTGTACTCCACTTCAGTCTGGTGTGAGTGGAACCTCTGTTGCGTTCCAGTGAAGCACTGCAGGAGAGGGGGAATCTTGAAGGTTAGGAGCCACAAAGATGATGAAGAGAATGAAACATGTCCCTGATGAGGAAAGGCTGAGGGAGATGGGGCTCTTGAGATTGGCAAAAAGGAGACTGAAGGGTGACCTCATGAATGTTGATCAATATGTGAAGGCTGGGTGTCAGGAGGATGGAGCCAGGCTCTGCTCAGGGCTACGTAATGACTGGACAAGGGACAGTGGGTGTGAGCTGGAACACAGGAGGTTCCACATTGATAGAAGGACCTTCTTCCCAGTGACGGTGACAGAGCCCTGGCAGAGGCTGCCCAGGGAGGCTGTGGAGTCTCCTTCTTTGGAGACATTTCAAACCCACATGGACATGTTCCTGTGTGACTGGATCTACAGGATCCTGCTCTGGCAGGGCAATTGGCCTGGATGATCTTTCAAGGTTCCTTCTAATCCCTAATGTTCTGTGATACTCCCTGCCAACAAAATACAGGGAGCAAAGACAGAACAAGCTGGATGCTGACACTGCGGCACACAAACAATGCAGAGACTAAACTTCAGCGTTCCAGATTGAGTAATTTTTAGGTCATGTCTCCTTTGTACTTAGTAATTTTGATTCAAAAGTAGGAATTATATACTACATGGTTTAAGAAACTGCAATTAGGCTCAGGTCTTGAACAAGCTGAAGAGCAGGTACCCTCAAACACGTGTCACCAACTTCTATCTCTTACTATCACTCACAGCTTCGCTCAGTACAACTGTGGTCGTGTCAGACATCTGCAGCAGGTAAATACTCCAGGTTACTACCTAAAGGAGGGTAGAATATTTCTTTTTAGAAAATATGAAGCAATTTACAACAGTTTAACAGCAATTTGTCAGTCTTAAACACTAACATACTCTAACTAGAACACATACTCACAGTTTATGCCTTAATTTATAAAGAACAATTAGTATAATTTTCTTATCTTTCATATCACAGGGTCACTCTGGTTGGAAAAGACCCCTGGGATCATCAAGTCCGACCATCTACCCTACCTTAAAAGTTCACCCCTAAACCAGATCCCTCAACACCTCATCAAAATGATCTTTAAACATATCCAGGGATGGCAACTCAACCACCTTCCTGGGGAGCCCATTCCAGTGCCTGACCACCCTTTCTGTGAAAAAATTCTTCCTAGTATCAAGTCTAAACCTACCCTGTTGTAACTTGAACCCATTCCCTCTTGCTGTATCACTAACTGCTTGTGAGAAGAGACCAGCACCAACCTCTCTACAACATCCTTTCAGGTAGTCGTAGAGAGTGATGAGGTCTCAGCCTCCTTTTCCTCAAACTAAAGAGCCTCAGCTCTTTCAGTCTTTCCTTATACACTTCTCTAGGCCCTTTGCCAGCTTAGTTGCCCTCCTCTGCACCTGCTCCAGCACCTCCACATCTCTCTTGTATCGAGGCGCCCAAAACTGGACACAATCCTCAAGATGTGGCCTTACCAGTGCCAAATACAGAGAGACAATAACCTCCCTACTCTTGGTGGCCACACTGTTTCTAATACAAGCCACACAGCCCGCTGTGTTCTGTACAGAACATCGACAAAACCATTTCTGTGTTCCACAGAAATGCTAAATCCACCACCTGGACATAAATAAATGAGACAGACAACAACTCTTTGTCAGAAAGAAAAGTGAACTTATGATTCCAATTGGCATCAGCTGTTAACCATTTGTTAATGAAGAACCAGAAGACGTGAAGTCATACATAACCACAAGCTCCTTTTATTTCTGTGCCTTGGGTGCCTTCTCTGCCTTGGGCTTGGGTGCCTTCTCTGACTTGGGTGCCTTCTCCGACTTGGGAGCCTTCTCAGACTTGGGAGGCTTCCCTTTTTTAGAAGCCAACTTCTGGAGCTTCTTCATTTCATGCTTGATGATCCTGTTTCTCTGTAGAAAAGGAAAGCATTTACTATTCGTTAGAAATACCAACAGCAGCTCAGGTATTAAATTCTAAGGATTTATGTGCTGCCCATGTTGATAATCACCCTTCGCTAACCCATATATCACAGCAGGATTTACCATGTATTACATCCCAGTGTCAAACCCCACCTAAAGCTCTTCTAAACTACCAAGTGGACATCATTGTAGCTGATAACTTGGGCAACCTAGTTATTTCATGTATCATCATTTTCATTATGGAATGAAATACGAACAGCAACACATCAACAATCTGAAGTTAACCAGCAGGTAATTCCTTCCTCAGCTCTAACTTGGAGGACTGACACACAGATCGTGCTGGTTTAAGTTGGACCATGTACTGAAGAGAAAGTAGGGCCAAAGCAGCACAAACAACTGCAGGCACTCACATACTTTGTGCCACTCCTTTAAGCCAAGGCAGCTACAAAAGGCTACTGCCATCTGTATGTGATTCTAAAGTGAAAGCAGCTACTGCCATCCGTATGATTCTCAAGTGAAAACTACAAGCATGAACCCCATAACAAAGAGACAATCAAGCACTTACCATTTTCTTTGCTTTCATAACCTTGTAGCGATCAAAGTCAGTCATCTTAGCTTTCTGTTTGAAAAGAATCAGTCACGAATCAGCCACACACACAGTCAAGTAGTAACACTTGGTGTTTCAGAGCATCCCACAAGCAACTCCGATCATGTCCAAGCTGATTTTAGCTGCACATCTAGAACTAGCTCATGATTGAAGGTCATTGTTAAGGAAGTGATGGTGCAGGAAAAAAGTGGCTATGGAAATGACCGAACCAACCCAGCTATGTTTACTGTTAAAATACAAGTTGTCGAAGCTGACAGGCAGCAGCTTATGAAAACCTATGCCTTGTCTATCTTTAATCTCAGCCTGCAGCTGAAAACACGTAATTTATTAGATCTCATTTTACCAAGCAGAAGTAATACAACGGGGATTACTAATGCAGTGAAAAACTGTACCTTTTCTCGGGCTTCAATCTTCCTTGCCCATCTTGTCGCTGCCCACTTCTCATTTATGTTTTCCTTCTCCCAGGCACGTCGCACACACTTCTGGCGAGCACTGCATCACAACAGTCACAACATCATGTTCAGAACTTTTATAAAAAAGGGTTCTCTCTGATGCAGGGCCATCAAGTTTACAACGAAGGAAGATCATCCTTCCACATTACTTCAGGCTTTAGAGAGAAGTTCTCCTCCCCCTCTACTCTGCCCCCATCAGTATGAGAAGGAACCTCTTCAGGGTGAGGGTGACAGAACACTGGAAGGGGCTGCCCATGGGGGTTGTGGAGACAACCCCCATTTTTAAATGTCTTCTCTGGAGACATTTAAAACCCACTTGGACACGTTCCGGTGCGACTTCATCTAGGTGATCCTGCTGTAGTAGGGGGACTGGAGCTGATGATCTTTCGGGGTCCCTTCAAATCCCTAATGTTCTGTGATTCAAGTCACAATTATCCAATGGCAGTGATTGGAAGGAACCTCCCAAGATCACATAGTCCAACCTCCCTGCCAGAGCAAGATCACCTAAAGAAAACTATACGGAACACATCCCAGTGGGTTTTGAATGTCTCCAAAAAAGGCAACACCACAACCTCTCTGGGCAAGTTCCTATACATCAGTACAAGTCACTGCCACACACACCTATGGGGAGGCTAAACTAACATTTCATTGTGAAAACACTTTGCTAGGCCTGACAGCTGAGCACCTCCAAGAGGCACAATCTCACACAATTGCCAGCTCTGGTCAGAATCAGGAAGGCAGTAAGTTTTGTTTCTCAGTTACAGACTTGTGTAGTAATCAAGTCAAGAAGAAGAATTAGTTTGGCCTCCTACTGTATCAATGTAGTTCTGTAGGTAGAAATTGTATTTAAGGTCTGAAGGTGACCTAAGCATCAACAAAACCAAAGCTGTGTAATATTTGCTGCCTTCACCCACACAATCTACTCCACAACTACCTGCATCTGCCAGGGCCAGTGTGCCATTTCCTTTGTACCCAAACAGAAGTCATCGGCTAGTATCAGCAATTCTGTATGAACTTTCTAGATTTAGATCAGACCATCTAATTCAACCACCAAGTGACCACATGTTTTTTTACACAGGTCACTGCAGGGCCAACTCACCTGTGTGGGAACTTGAGAACAAAGTCAGTCAGCTGCATGCACTTGAAGGGCATTGCCTGCCTTCTGACACCACTGCAGGGGCCATCAACTAGAGCCTGGAAAACAAATGCGGGGTGGGGGGGGTTTGTAGCAGCTTTCTCATCACCCTTGATCTGGACAGCAACTTCCTAATAAAATACCAATAGTATCTTGACAACAATTGTTAGACAAACCTCAAGATCAATAAGATTTGCACAGGCAACCCAGCTTTACACTTAATTTCCTCCATCTTAGAGAAAATAAACCCAAAGAACTGAATTACTTAAAGAAGACACAGAACTAAGATGCCAAACTTAACCTTTTTTTTTTGGTCAGAAACGTGAGGAGTCCTCTTGCCCACTCATTTGCATGACCATGCAATTCCCTTGGTGTGGGCTAGACTCAAGCTGACATCACTTGTCTGCTCTGTTCCAGGAAACAGAGAAACAAGCTTTGCCACTGAAAAAAACAGATTGCTGGAAGTTTCAAACATAACCCCTCTTTTTGTTAACTATTTCTCTAAAATACCTGGTTGCATGAAGTTACCTTTAAAACCAACATGCTTTAAACTTAGCATATAAGCTCTTGTTAAGGCAGTAGAAGAACATAAAACCCTCATAACTCACCCTGTTTTGGTCAATTACATCCACAATAGCCACCAACTTGCCAGCATGCGGCCCGAACGAAATGAAGGCGACTCTGCCGATCTCGACGAAGCGTTTGAACACCTGGCAGCGGTAAGTTTGGGAAGGAGTTAGGCCACCGTGGTCCTACGAGCACCTCTAGATTCTGAGCGCCTTTCAAACAGCTTCCCAAGCTTTCGCAACGCACAAATCCCCTTAGCTTGACCAAAGGGACCACGGCGAAGGCCCTCAAATGTTTTTCGCCGGCCCTAGACGCGCGTGAGGAGACGCTGAGGCGCAGCATCAGGGCGCAGAACCAGGCCCCAACGGCCAGGGCTGCGCTCCGTGTGCGGCCCTGACTGGGCAACATCGCGCGCCCCAAGGGCCGACTCCAGCCCAGCTCAGGCGCCGCGGCCTCCCTCCATCCCAGCCCAGTCCGAATTAGGGGCCGCAGCGCCTGCAGAGCCGCCCCCTCCCCGCCAAGACGGCTCCTGGCTGCGGAGGCCGCGGCCGCAAGCTCCTACCATGATGGCGTCCTCCAGCAGAAAGGGAAGGGCTGTCCTCCCTCGCGCCCGGAACTCGCCCGCGGCCCCGCAGTGCGCACGCGCAGAGGCGGGAACTCCCGCCTTACACGGAGAGCGCTGCGCATGCGCGAGCCGGCGGGCATGCGCATGGTTGGGCCAGTCGCGTGTTGCGCGGGGGCGGAGCTACTGCTCGGGCGGGGCGCGGCTGCTTCCGCGCTCGGCCCGGCGGACGGCAAAGGTGGGCTGGGCTGGGCTGAGCTGCAGCTCCGCGCTGAGGCAGAGCCGGAGGCTCCCGTGTGAGCGGGCAGAGCGCGGCCAGCCTCTCTCACACAGCTGCTCAGAGAAAACCCCTCGTTGTAAGGACGAACGGTTCAGTGAGGGGATGAGTGAAAAACAGAATCATAGACTGGGGTGGGGTGGAAGGGACCTCTCACGGTCCATCTAGGCCAACCCCCTGCAACACGCAGGGAGGTCTCACAAGACCACTCCCTTCATCTGCTGGTGACACTTCTTTTGATCCACCCTGGACACAGCTGGGCCGCCCTGCCACACTGATGGCTCATGTTGAGCTTCTCATCTACCAACACCCCCAAGTCCTTCTCAAGACTTCTCTCCATCCATTCACTTCCCAGCACAGATTTGTGCTTGGGGATCACCTTAACCTAGATGTAGAACACGTGGACTTATTTGACTTCATTCAGTTGGCATGGGCCCAGTTCTCCAGCCTCTCGAGGTCCCTCTGGATGGCCTCCCGTCCCTCCAGGTTGTCAACCACCCCACGCAGCTTGGTGTCACCAAACCTGCTGAGGGGGCACTCAGTGCTGTTGTCCATGTTGCTGACAAAGATGTTAAACAGCACAGGCCCCTGAGGAACAGCACTCATAACCCATCTCCACTTGGACATTGAGTCACTGATTACACCTCTCCAAGCATGATCATCCACGTAATTCTTTTATCTACTAAGTGATTCATCTGTCAAATACACATCTCTCTATTTTAGAGACAAGGATGTCATGTGGGGCAGTGTCAAATGCCCTGCACAAGTCCAGGTACATGACAGCAGTTGCTCTTCCTTTACCCACCAATGCTGTAACTCTGTCAGAGAAGGCCACTGGTTTTGTCAGGCACAGTCTCCCTTAGTGAAGCCATGCTGACTGTCACCAATCACCTCCTTATTTTCTGTGTGCCTCAGCAGAGATTCCAGATTGATCTGTTCCACTATCTTTCCACGCACAGAGCTGGGACTGAGTGGCCTGCAGTTCCCTGGGTCATCTTTTTTTTCATTTATAAAAATGCAGGGTTCCCCTTTTCCAATCATTGAGGACTTCACCACACTGTCATGATTTCTCAAACATTTCCTCAAGCAGATCGTAGAAGATCTGTGCCAGCGATGCAGTTACAGCTATTGCTGGTGACTATAGCTATAGGAAGCTCTACAATTACAGTCTGTCAATATAGTCTGGTAAGTGATGGTGGAGTGGTTAATATCATAAAGGAACAAAACAATTCTGGTTGGAATATCATCTCATCCAGCCACTTAGCTAGAGCAGGGTGGGCAGCCGACTGCTGCCACCACACTTGCCTTTCCCTCTACTTGTGACAAGGTGCCCTTCTGGTGGTCACAGGTGACAGTACAGAAGAAAAATACAGGCAATAAGCAGCAGTAAGAAGCACTAAATTTACTCCTGCTCCCTTACAAAGAAGATGGCAAGCAGTGTCTGTGTCTCCTTACCCTCCAAGCCTGGGTGCTGTGATCTCCCCCATGGCCTGGGGGGTCCCGGAGGAGGAGTCCACAGGCTTCTCAGACACCGTTCTTTACTGCTGCCACTCCACGGCTGTGTATTTGGGGAGTGGGGGGGGGTGGATGCGGGAAGCAGCGGCCCGGTGAGGGGGTCAGTCGCCCAGGAGCAGGGACGGGGTCTCGGGTAGCAGCGTCCGGCCGGGCCGGGATCGGTCCCCTCGGCCGCTGTCCGCGGTGCTGAAGCTCCAAGGAGGGAGGAGGAGGGCGAAACTGTCTCCACGTATCTCCAGTTACATCAGGCGGTAGGCGACTGTAATTGCTTGTAGCTCAGTCTGAAGACGACACAACAGAACAAAGCACGTTATCATTTGAAGTCAATGAACTAATAAAGCTTATGGGTGCTAATCTAACCACATGCAAAGTGCGGCTCCTCAGTTTTAAAGGATCTGTCATGAGATGATGCTTCACCACTGTGACCTTTTCATTCATCCCATTCCCACTTTCTTCCTATTTTTATCTCTTTTATCTCTTCTCTTTAAGTGTTGGAACAAAACCAGGTTTCCATGCAACCAGCTTTTTATGTTACTCAGTCTTTTCACTTCATATCCTGGAATTGTTTTCAATGTACTTGATTAAAATCAGCCTTATAAAACACTACAGACTCCTCAAAAATAATACAGTCAGATCCTGATACGCTAACATGTCTTGAAACAGATGTAGTAAGTGGTTGATTCCAAAAACTTAGCATAACTAGATAAATCCTAATGATAACTCTTTGCTCTAAGTGAGAAAAAGAGTACATCCAAGAGTACTTAAAGTACCTCTACGTTTCTTCTTCACAGTTGGTCAAGATCCTACGTGCCTAGAATTTGAATTTCCTCCTTCCTCCCCACCAAATATGGGGTTGTATACTTCAAATCCTTGGGAAAAAAACAACTTGAAGTGCATGACTACTGTTGTAGTCGTTTCAGTTACAGGTTATTATTGTGCTTAGTACTGAGGCAACAGGTTGCTGATGATACTTCCAAATACATAATTAAGTTCAGTGTTGCTTCTAAACAAACAGGAGAAGAAAGAGGTGACAAAAGGAGGAGTAGAGTAGATAACAGGATGCAACAAGAGGAGAAAGCAACAAGAAGAAACACAACAAAGAGGGGTAAACACAAGGAAACAGGAGGTGGTCAAAGAAGAAACAGAAAGAGGCAATAAGGATGGCAAAAGGAAGAAGAGAACTTTGTTTCACTTTGCCTGAGAGTGCTATGATGAACATTCTGTCCTTGAACCTAGTCACGTACTTGGGCCCCGCATTGCTGCCGTCTCAGTTTAAGCAGGAGATGTTGACTGTATTGTAAACATAAACCAATTTATTCTTTTCATTAAACCATTCTGTTTTGAGTAGACCCATCTTCTGGTGCCAAACAACATTTACAAAAATAAAGCATCCAAAAAGGTGCAGAATATTGACAACTACATTGTCAGCACCTAAACCATTCACCAACTTCAAATGTAGAACACTTGAGAGCTTGTTCTGTTCAGAAAAGCAGGTTTTATTTTCAATCGCAGCACATACATACAGCATCTTCAAAATATACACATTTGAAAACAAGAGACTGTCCTCTGTTAACCAGCTCGCTCTGGTTTATCAGTTGTTACCAGTCTATCTGCAACCAGGCGGAGTTACTGCATCACAGCCGCCCCACGAGCTGGGTGCTCTTAGGTTTCACTAGTAATCTTCCCATTGCACCTGGAAGCTTCAGCGAGCTGACTCAGGGTTTTAAATAGAGAAATGTTATTTAAAACAAGTGGGGCAAATCATTAACTTCAGGGAAATACTTTATGCACATCATGTACAAATTTGTATTACGTTTCTGCAAGAGCTTTCCTGAACCAAGACTAATCTCAACAGAAGCAACATAGCAGCATCTGGGTAAGGGAGGAAGCAGACGTTTCCTAAAACCTTTCCCTTTTGATGGTCTTCATTGTTTCTCCTGCATCTAAATAGTTGTTTGCATTTCTATCTGTTCAGAAAACACCATTGTGTCACCATTTGCTTGTGTTTCACCACAGTTTAAGAGGTGTCAGAATATGCTAAATATAAATATCCTAACCCATCCACCATTTATAAAGTCACTATGGAAATATTTTCTACATAAATCTTCTTAAAATATCATTTAAATAGAAATTTTTAATAGAAAAAAACCAAAACATTATCAGAAGATTCAGCTTGACGGTGATTTTTACAGTGCTCTACTGCTCTCAGTGAAGCTGCACAAATTATGGCAAAGAACTTTGTTTTGCTTTTTGGGGGGTGGCGAGAAGGAACACGGGGCAGGGACCAGACACACTGAATAAAATACATGAATGGGTTAAGAATAAATGGTGATCACTTCACGGCCACTGCCTCGGACCAAAAGAACTCGGTCCAGACCTTCTGTCAGTACTTCCAAAAACTCCATATCTGAAATATCATTAGGTCAAGGAATTCATTCAGAAAAGAAACAGAAGAACCATAAATATGTGAAGGGTGGGTGTCAGGAGAATGGAGCCCGGCTCTGCTCAGGGGCATCTAATGACAGGACAAGGGGCAGTGGGTGTGAGCTGGAACACAGGAGGTTCCACATCAATGTGAGAAGGACCTTC
>JAOXOE010024193.1:0-22564 GCA_028565055.1 Phoeniculus purpureus
TTGTCCTATCACTAGATGACATTGAGAAGAGCCTGGCTCCATCCTCCTGACACCCATCCTTCACATATTTATAAACATTAATGATGTCCCCCTCGGTCTCCTTTTCTCCAAGCTCAAGAGACCCATCTCCCTCAGCCTTTCCTCATAAGGGAGGTGTTATACTCCCTTCGTCATCTTTATGGCTCTGCGCTGGACTCTCTCCAGCAGTTCTGTGTCCTTCTTGAAATGGGGGACCCAGAACTGGACACAATACTCCAGATGCGGTCTCACCAGGGCAGAGTAGAAGGGGAGGAGAACCTCACTTGATCTGCTAACCACCCAGTTCTTACACACCCAAGGATGTCATTTGCCTTCTTGGCCACAAGGGTACACTGCTGACTCATGGACATCCTGCTGTTCGTCAGAATCCCCAGGTCCCTTTTTCCCACACTGCTCTCCAACAGGTCAGTCCCAAACCTCTATTGGTACATTAAGAAGCATCCTCTGGATTTCTTCTTACATCAGTTATCATTTTGGTCTTTGTCCAAACTGAGCTTCATTCAACACATTCTTGCTTAATTCTCTGTTAGATACTGGCCAAGCTACTAAACTCACAGACAAAGTAGAAATAGACAGAATGTACCCATAACAATAAATGACACAGAATGTAAAATTGGTTAACCTATACTGTTACTTTGCTGGAGAGGTCCCTGGTATATGTTTGGATGTGGTGAAGTAGAGCTATATAAACTGTTCCCAGGCACAATTTGAGGGTTACTCTGGATGATTGAGCGGGTTCTATCCTATAAAAGTGGTTTCAGTGTTTTGACTAGTTTAACAGCAGTTGCCAAATCACGCCAGCTGTGTGCCGACTGTGCAGTCTCTGACTTGCTTTTTTAATAAAAGTACAAAAAAAATCTATGGAAGATATGTTTTTAGGGATTGATCATCAGAGTAAATCCAAAGAAGAACCAGGCTATTGCTCCTGGAAGTAGAAGAGAATGAAGAAAGGAAGGAGATGGGGAGGGGAAAAGAAGGAGCAACATGCCTTCTTTGTCAATCATGGTCTCTTAAAATGGCTCAGCTAATCATGAAATCTCAGCTCAGTACAGAGCCTTAGAATAAAAGCTGGGGTTACTGAATTCTGTACACTTTATATTTAGCTTTTACAGTGTCTTCTCATTTTAAACCAAAATGCATAGAATATGGTAGAACTGAAGGTACAGCTATGGTCTATACAGATATTAAAGGAACAGGGAGCTTTGGTTGCTAACAGTCACTCTTGAACTATTCCTTCAAAATATGGATTAAAAATGACTCTGAAAAATGTGGTGTAATAAAAAGGAAATTAAAATACTTTTCAGTCATCTTATGCACATATCAGTATCTTAGTCTTAAGATTATTTAAGATCCCTGCTCCTGGGAAACTGAATTTATGTAGACACAGACGTACGTGAAACTCAGGCTGAGGTGAGCTTAAGTCAGACTGTGACAGCCAACAGATTAGCTTGGAAGAGAAGAAATAAAAAACTTGGTTGGGAAAGCACATAAATGTGCCAAACTCTCTGACCCTTGGAGCAGTGCTGCTGTCCTGGGAAAACTCAGACTTGTAATTGTCTTTTTGAAATACTGAGTGGCTGCAAAGATCAGAGCTGTGAATGGGAAATCTTCTTGCCCTCATGCAAGTACCAGCATTGCAATTCTGGACCAAGAAAAGAGAAGGGTAGAGGAAGGAAGAGCAGTCTGAGGCCTATAAAAGGTGGATGTTCTGAGAATTTAGGGTCCACGTTGCCAAGATTAAATACAGGTATCCTGTCAATGAGCCTGAACGCTCAGCTTGCTATCCTGAACCTGGATAAACAGGGAAGGATCAGACACACCTTTTGAAAATCTTAAATATGTAACATGTTATTTTCATTTTATTGTATTCTTTAAAATATTAATGAGTGGGCAGTGTTTAGTCAGTCACTCAGTTTTTTTCTTATTTTTATTCATATTCTATCATTTGGAATAGTCTAGTCAAATGGGAAGAACAGTTAATCCTGTTTCTCGTTGTGCCTTTGTAACCAGGCTGTTCAAGCTGACAATACAAAGCCATGAAAAGAAGATTACCTAGACAGATTGTACTCCGTACTCAAACAATTTGAAAGTAAGTGACTGAATTAAAAATAAATTGAGCAAAATAAATTTCACTTGGAGGAAATGATGTTGTAATACAAGTCTGGAAGCAGCTGAACTCACTGGGAAAGTTGTCTTTACACTACTGAACCAGAATTAATTCCATTGCTGCTATGACAGTTGCACACACTAAAGAGAAAGGACTATGTCTTTTGAGTATTTTCAAACTGAAGAAAACACTTTTTGAAAAAGGGCAATAAGGCAAAGTTCAAACAATTTTCAGTATCATAGAAAGGTGTCTTTAATACATTATTTAAGTACCAGCTAGGCAGCAATCTTTTTATGAGATGACAGTTGAAATATATTCAATTGTAAGGATGATAACAATTTAGGAAAACCTAGAAAGACTATAAAATTTGAAGGAAAGACTTCGTATGAGGAACTTAGCACAGCCAATTAACATACTCCTCAGTCTCAGTTGTAAAGAGACTCATCTTTCTTAGATGGTGTCTGTTGTCCTTCAGGTACAGAATTCAAAGTTATTTTTAAGGTAGAACAAGTTGGGGGGAAAAGAATGTCTACCATTAAATGTCTACCATTTTAAGGTAGAAAAAAAAGCAAAAGAGTGCCTGCTGCAAATTGCAAGGATGACATTTTAGCATGCTTTTTAACTTACAATTCCTGAAGAAACATAAATCTGTATTTTCTACCTGGAGACTAGGATTCATTACAGGTAGCAAACTGAAAGTGAGAAAACTGGTCTAGTCTAGTGGTCTTGGATCTTTTCAAAGCTAATAAAAAACCCACAAAAAGCAGAATTACTCATACATCCTGTCTTAAACATCTGGTTATGATGGAGCAAATTTCATTTTTAAACTGTCAGCAATTTCTTTCTCCTATACCTTTGCAGCTGTAGTGATTCCAGTGCAGTCTGTTTCTATGTAATGGTATTAAAGAGTCCAGAATAAGGGAAACATGCTTACAAACCATTTATACAATTAATGAATTTACAAAGTAGAACTTTTTGTACCATAAAGTAAAAATGTAAATAGAATTGGAAAATACATTGAAAGCTGTGTTTGACTTCTACTTAGATAGCCTTGTGCACACAAATTTCATTTTGGTACTCATATAAATGATAAATACTTGTTTAGAAGAAGAGTTTACAGCAGTTTAGTGCACTTCATAATGTCTTGAAGCTCAAGCAATACTATAAAAATGGAAAGTTTAAGTGATTTATAGAAAGGAAATAGACAACAGACTCGATTCCTCTACTCATGAGACTGTGATTACTAGGAGTACAGTTTGGATTCTGAAGGTTATTTCAGAGAAATTTCTAAATCCTACAGTGCAGCAAACAACTTTCATCCGGGGAAGAACAACCCCGTGCATCATCATATATTGGGTATTAACCTACTTGAGAGCAACTCTGGGGAAAAGAATCTGGGGATGCTGGTGAGCCACAGGATAACCATGAGCTAGCAACATGCCCTTGCGGTCAAGAAGACAAATGGTCTCTTGGGGTGCATTAAAAAGAGTGTGGCCAGTGGGTTGAGGAGGAAACTGAGGAGAGTTCTCATCAATGTTTATAAGTATCAAAAGGGTAAGTGTCAGGAAGGTGGAATCAGGCTCTTCTCGGTGGTTTCTAGAGACAGGACAAGGGGCAACGGGCACAAACTACAACATAGGAGGATTGATTTAAACATGAGGAAGAACATTTTCATGGTGAAGCTAACAGAGCATTGGAACAGGCTGCCTAGAAAGGTTGTGCAGTCTTGGTCTCCTGCGACCCTCAAAAACGATCTGGATGTATTCCTGTGTAATCTGCCCTACATGACCCTGCTTTCGCAAAAGTATTGGACTAGATGATCTCCAGATGTCCCTTCTAACCCCTTTCTGTGATTATATGATTCTACAATTCTCATTCCATGGCAATAAAGAAAAATTTTGGATTGTTATTGGCAGGCATTTTCTTCAGACTGTTCTTAAAAAATCTTATATTTTGGACAATAATTGTTTTTGTTAATGTCTTTATTTAAAAAAATAAATTAATCCTATAATAAAGGTAACAATTTGTGTCATATGTTATGAGGGTGCAAGGACATGAAGATCATGGGTGAACTGCATCTTTACACTGTTCATATTCCCTCTACTGTTGTAGTAAGGCATCAGATGCACATTGCTGAATTCAGTACTAGCACACACTGGATAATTAAACTAGTTTTAAATCAATTTTATGCTGGAGGAAGTATAGAAAGATGGAAATAATAAACTCTAGATTTTGTGTTTGGAGGTTTTTATAAAATAAAAAATATAATCTAAATATCCATGTGGTCTAAATATTTTATGACAATATATGGCACCAAAACCATGATGCCTGCATTTATTTTTTGTAGAGTTCCTGTTATATTTACTTAAAATTAGTTTTATGACTCATTAAAATAGCATCTTACACCATACTTATTTACCTAGAACGTTGTGGATCTCTGTTTCCCGTCTTTACCTATAATTTGCTGAGAGGTATATACATAAAATTTATTTTTCCTAAGCTCACCCTCAGGAGATTCTGCAAAACAGATCATTAATCCCCTGTGCACTGTTTGTAAAACAACGTCTCTCCTTTTTCATTTGGCTCTGGCAATTTGTATTCACTGATTGTTAAAATTTTATGTTGCCTTTGTGATCTATTCAGAAGGAATCTACTTCATTTCCCCAGAGAAGAAATCACAATAAAAATTACATATACTCGGAGTATTTTTTAAACCCTTTATTACAGCATTACATTGTCTAAAATAGTAATGAAAATGTGTGCTTTGTCTCTACTACTGCTGACCATTTAAATTTTAGTCATCTCAGTTTATACATAATCACCCTAGAGTCCCTTTAAATGCAGTAGGGGAACGAGAGTAGCTCAAAATGTGATTTGTTTGACCTTGTCCAAATTCTTATTACAGGATGATACAAATCTTCCTTTGGAAGTGCCAATTTCTCTCAATTAATCGTAAAAAGAATTAGTGTGATTAGCTTACTGACAGATGTCTGCTTTCAGTCATGCCAATCCCAGTCTGTCTGTCTAGCATAATTTATTTTTTTATTCATCCTCGTCCCTTTAGTATTCAGTGGTTCACACCTTTTTTTTTTTCTGTGACTTTCAATTAAGAAAAAAATATCCTTCAAAAAGACAAAGCTTTAAGAGTAGTTGTAGAAGTCCTAGACTTATATATAACAAAGTAACCCTATCCAAGCTGTCACTCCAGAAGAAGGAAGACACAAAAACGTGTAGATGTTCTAAACTGCAGAGGAACACTACCCAGGGAGCTACGGGAAAGGTCTCAGGATGGAAGAACTCAGACCTATGAGACATGCAGGTTTGTATGCCACTCCAGAGAGCCTAGAGGGTTCAGCAGCAGCAGTTCTTGTAGGCAGAGAAAAGCATCAAGTAATGAGGCAGCCTCCATATCCCATTGCTGCTCCTCTGAGCCATTCATCCCTCAAGTAATTTAATAAGTTTTCCATTAAGAAAAAGGGAACGCCTGTGATTCTCTGCTGCAAGATACAGCATGAAAACCTTCAAACAAGGCCCATAATGATTTTTTTGTCTCTGTGCACTGCTATAATATTTCATACACGCTTTTTGTATACCAGAAAAGCCAAGGAGAGAGAAAATCCTTATTATAAGAACGGTGCAGAAGATATTTTTTATGAAACTTGTATTTTATCTGGCATAGATTGCCTCTTTGAAACAGAAGTGTCACAGGCACCAATCATTCTGAAGCATTATTAAAAATCCTGGGTTTTTTCTCTGTTATGCCTCTGAGGTTTCATTTGAGCTTTGAAAGTTTATCTGTTCGGTGATACCTTTTTCAGGACATTCTGATTGTCAAAAGAGTAAATGGAAGATTTTGTTTGATACATAGTTTTTTTTTTATAAGTATTACTTTTATCAGATTTTATTAGTAAAGCACCACTAAGAGTAACATCTAGATATACTGAAATTGAAATTATACAAGCTTTTACCCATTTAAAACCAAAACACTTATTTCTACTCTGTGTTATCTAAGAAACTTTATTAGATTTGCTGATGAAGCAGTGCATAATATTAATCTCCTACTATCATGATGAACAGGGGAAAGACTGATTTTAAACATGAGCTGATTCATTCCTTCAGTCTCTCAATAATTGCTATTTATTTTATTGTCTCACACAGCATCCTCGCAATCTAACCAAGGCGGTGTGGTCTGGACGATCGGGTAGTGAGGTGGATCATGAACTGACTGCAGGATAGAAGCCAAAGTCTAGTTGGAGGCCTGTATCTGGTGGGGTTCCCCAAGGGTCAGTACTGGGACCAGTACTATTCAATCTATTCATTAATGACTTGGATGAGGGATTAGAGTACTGTCAGTAAGTTTGCTGATGACACAAAGCTGGGAGGAGTGGCCAACACCACAGCAGACTGTGCTGCTATTCAGTGGGACCTGGACAGGCTGGACAGCTTGGCAGGGAGACATTGAATGAACTATAACAAGGGTAATTTGCATCTGGGCAAGAACAACCCCAGGTACCAGTATAGGTTGGGGACTGACTTGTTGGAAAGCAGTGTAGGAGAAAGGGACCTGGGGGTCCTGATGGACAGCAGAATGACCATGAACTAGCAATGTGCCCTTGGGGCCAAGAGGGCCAACAGCATCCTGGGTTGTATCAGAATGGGGGTGATTAGCAGATTGAGAGATGTTCTTCTCCTCTACTCTGCCCTGGTGAGACTGCATCTGGAGTATTGGAATGGGCTGCCCAGAGGGATTCTGCAGTCTCCTTTTCTGGAGATGTTTAAAACCTGCCTGGATGTGTTCCTGTGCCACTTAGTCTAGATTACCCTATTCTGAAAGGAGGATTGGATTAGATGATCTTTCAAGGTCCCTTCCAATCCCTAATGTACTGTGATGTACTGTGATACTGTGAAATAACAAACAATAGGACAGAAGGAAATTGCTTCAGGTTGTGCTAGGGGAAAAATAGGTTGGTTTTTAACTGAAACTTTTTCATTGAAAGGGTCATCAAGCGTTGGAATAGGCTGCCCAGGGAAGTGGTATTAATAAGACACAATGTATATGTGGTTCTTAGGAATAGGATCTTTCATTGGAACGTGAACTTTTCTGGGATCCCAAGGTTTTATTAGTTCATTGCATGTTGTTCATCCCGAGGAAGTGCTATGCAGTCTGACTTTCATGATGGAATGTCATTTCCCATATGAAAATATATGTTCTGTGGATCAAGTGAAAGAATGCAAAAGGTACAGCCTGGCATGTAGCATGACAGTACAGAGCAAAGAGCTGGTAAGTAGCCCTCTGTATGCTGCAGAAACAGAGGCACTTCAGGAACAAGTATTACTCATGAGCCAATTTATCTCTCTGATCTCCGCCGTTTCATTCATTTTCATTTCCCTACCATGAATGTCTCTGTACTATGTGTCATGACCTAGAAGCACATACCACTGATCTGCAATAATTGTTTGCTCCTGATCTGTTTGCATTCACGGAGAAACTTAAATGAGAAGGAGGATGGAGAAGAGGACAGTATCAGCAGTACACTAAGATACTTTTTTCGTGCTTGTAGTAGGAATGAGGACAAACAGCCTTATTAAGATTCTTCATTAAACCTTGTAACCACCAGACAGACAGTGACCTGATCAATAGGAAAGTGATTTTCAGGACACATTCTTGGCCAGGGTCATCAGTCATCATATCTGGGAAACACTGTGATAATGATTCTATTTCACTGATCTTTTCTTGTGTTGGTTTTTTTTTCCCTTCTACACTGGATGCTTCTGAATAGTTACTTTTATCATTAGGACACTCTAAAGTTCTGTTACATTCTGTATTACAGCATCCACGGGAAAGAACCCCAAATATTTAAGAAGGCCTCGGATGCTAAGGAAATGGACTTTTGTATCTAGCCAAACTGGTTGTTTGTAAAAATCATACCGCAAACATACAAGCATGACATTGAGAAGAGCCTAGAATATGTAGGAAAACTACCGCTTGCTGCATAGCTCTTTATCTAAATACTTACGAGGAAAGGCAGGGTGTTGATTTCATTTGGTTTTGCATCTCAGGACGTACAGTCTCTCAGTATGCAAAAGTTGTCTTCCTTCCACGTGCAGAGGAAACTCAGTGTTCTGTTGTTCAGTCCAGTCAAAAGTTATTCCCAAATTCTGTTCAAATCTATTTGAATATTCTAGCTCTCTAGATATTTCTGTATATTATATGGACACAGAAAATGAAAAGTGGAGTGCTTCAGGAGAAGCAAACTCTGTTTTCCAGTGCACAAACTTCAAATGATCTTCTTATATAGCTATATCTTTCTAAAGCAAAGCCAGCCTTTTTTATTACGTTTGTCCTTCACAACTCACTAAATGAGTCCCTGGAGGTGTTTAAGGCCAGGCTGGATGGGGCTCTGGCCAGCCTTATCTAGGGTGGGATGTCCCTGCCATGGCAGGGGGATTGTACTAGACGATCTTTCGAGGTCCCTTCCAATCCCTAATGATTCTATGATTCTATTCTATGATTCTATGATTCTATTCCCTCTCAGAAAGTTTTTATATCAATTAAAAAATATTGCAGTTGAAAGAACTCGTAGTTAGCTTCAGGACTGTAATATCAGTATAAGAGCTTGCATATTGTTGGATAGAATTTTGAGCGTTAAATTCAAACCTGAGTAAAGTGGTTTTATGCTTGGAATGAGTAACAAAAGCTGGGACTTCATATAGTACTTACTAGGTTTGATTCAGTTCCCAGACAAGATTGTGTGCTGGCAACAATTGTGAATACATGTAAATTAAGTCTACCTGTGGAGAAATACAGACAGCAATTTTTTCCTTTATCTATTCAATTGGAAAATATGTGGTACACAGTAGAGGCATTTTTTCAGCATAATGTAGGAACCACGTTGCTCAAAACCTTCATTTCCTTGGACAATAATATCAATTTAAATATTAACACCTTATAAAGAATACAGAACTATAAATTTTAGATCAGTAGTGTTTTGTATCTCACTAAACTGGATTTGGTTGGTTTGCTTTTCTGTCTTCAGGGTGTACTGAAAATTTAAGATTAAGATATAAATATTAGCTCTGTAAATATGTCCATAAAATCTATGGGATTTATAATGTAGTATATCTGGATGTATTTTGCAGCCACCATATTAGCAATGTTTGAAAAGAAGTCACTGTGATCAAATTATTTTTGTGGACCTGAAAATGTTAGAGAGAATTAGTATACTTACCTCAGTAAAACAGATTTTTAAGCTGTGTTTGTTCAACTGAAACCAGCAAATTAGAGTTCTCATGAAACTCTCTGTCCTGTAAAGAGATATGCAATTTTAAGATGAAATACAGTCAAATAATTCTGAACACTTGTAAGTAAATTTGAAACATGTATTGGGATATTAATATCCAAAATTGTTTGATTATATCATTGAAATGCCATTTCAGTGGAAAAAAATTAATGTTCAGTTAGGAAAGTAATATATTCTGCAACTAGTATCAGATAAATACAGTGGTGATAAATACATCTGATTTTTTGTGCAATTGGCATTACATTTTACCTTAATTAATAGAACAAAGACAAATTGCTTTGTTATTTACCTAAGCTAAACCTTCCTGATCAGCTATGTGGTATGCCAAATACAGAAGTGCAAGCTGTTCAGTAATTCAGTGAATTCACTGATTTGAGAGAAAATTTAAAAAAATTTAGATCTAAGGTGGTAGAATATTTCTAAAATTATAGTAATGCTATAGTATGGATCTGTACAGCTCTAAACCTGTTTGAATGAGACTTGCTTTGCTGGTCATAATTTTCGTAGGACAACCAGAAGAAATGAGTTTATAATTTACACAGAACATTAGGGATTGGAAAGGACCTCAAAAGATCATCTAGTCCAATACCCATTTCCATTAAGAGGTTTAATCGTGACTGTAGACAACCCAGCAAGTAGCTTTATCAAGGGACTAAATATATTTCAGGAAATCAAGGTACTGTTGTTTTGCCCCATGGCTACGAATTGTCTTCATATTTTTCAGAAAAACATGAAAGGGGACAGAATGAACTTTTGAATTGTGAACTGGAAAATATATTTGTTTCATGAAGTTTCTCTAAAGCAGCTCTCTAGACCTGATTATGAGGTATTTGGAGTTATTGGAATGCTCGTATTACTTTCAAGTAACACGTGATTTTAAACAAGTTAAATGCAATTCTTTGCTAAACACACTGATAACAAGAGGTTTTAAATTAAATCAGCTTATGCATATCTACTAAAGGCGTATCTATAAAAAGTGAGGTGTTGCTCGTTAGAGTTACTGGAGTAAAAAAGGGGTATGACAGGTTTATGAACTAACAAGTGCTCTATAATCTATCTAATCTGGTGCTCTTTTACTCCTTTTCAAACTGCAAGAACCAAGATACATCCAGTAAAATTGATACTCCACAAACACAGGAATGCTAAAAGAAAATAGCCTACATAGAATGCACAGTGTTCCCTTAGAAAGAAACCTTGCCGTTTGTGCACTGTAAGCATTAATAAAGTGGTAATAATACATAATAAAATGTTTCTGAACCAGAAAAAATAGGCAATTGTCTTCAGTGAGGCAAGATGGAACCTGTTTTCTAACAACTTGATGGTTGTCTTTACCTCTCATGTCTGTTAATAATAAAAAAAGAAGCCATTTCCAAATGTTTTAGAGAGACCACTGTGGAGTAGAGGTCAGAAATTAAAAGCCTCCACTCCCCCGAATGACCAATATCGTGTTAAAAACACACAGATTAAGGAACTAAAATATTAATCTTTCATGGTCTGTTGTTTGGTTGAGGGTTTTTTTCCCTTAGAGAAATTCTACCTCAGTTATAAGGAAACTTCCTGGTGATACTTTTGATGAACCCAATCTACTATCACAAAATATCTTGGTAAAAGTTAACAGATATTTTTATGAGTAAAAAGTGTTTAGGTCTCTTTTTATCTTATTCTATTTCTTTTTTAATCATCTCTAATCTTAATGATCCTTTGCCACAAATGAAGCTTGAAATAAATATGAATATAAAATATCCAGATCTTTGCAAATTGTCGCATTGTCTCAAGAATATGTATTAACTATAATCACTGAAGCATAAGTTTTGCATGGATTATAAAGTTAATACGTTTCACAGGAGACACCGCTGTTACTCATCCCAGTTTTATATCAGGATTTTATACACGTTGAAGTCCATTGACTTTACTGGAGCTTCTCCAAGCTTACACCAGTATCGATGAGAGTAAGTAGGACTGACAAAAAACCACCAAATTGTCCTTTTTCAGAGAGGCAAAGTATTTTTTGTCAATAGTTGATTTCAAATAAGATTTTTTTCTGAGAATTCCTCCACCTCACGGGAATTGTACAGGAGAGAACAACTTTATGATATTACTTCTGTGCTAAATTATTTTCAAATTAACATTTATCTAAATAAGAGTTGTTTAAAGCATGTATTATTATGAGGGATTCTATGTAACACTGCTATAACAAATTTAAAAAATGAAGTTCCTGGTACCAGATTATATGCCAGATAAGAAGTTAACTACATTTTGAACCGTGTCTGTATGTAACAGAGGGTAGAATGCTTCAAATGAGCAATCCCGACAGGTGGGATTCAGAAGCATTTGTTATTCCTTTTACAGTATTGGGATATATTACACATGAGTGAGTGTGAGTCCTTTCTCATAAGCATTAGAATGAACAGAATCAAGGACATAACTTTAATTTCAAAAAATTGTGAGAATCTTGAATAAAGATAGGTGCTAGAGGAGGATTATTTTTGATATTTAGTATAAAGCACATTAACTCTATAGACTCTTTAGACTTTAGACTTGTGTCTCCACTGATCCTTGATCTTGTTGATCTTGCAGAATTCTCAAGTACAAATCAGATGTGATAAGTTTTATGTTTGTTGGGCATAGAGATACTTTCTATTATATAACCTATAACTGAAAATAGATAATATCTGAATGAGTTTATTTCATTTTTCTCTCATTTCTTGCAAAAGGTGTGACTGAATGCCTGAGCAGTTTTTTCAGGGGTTTTCTTTGCCCTGACCTATTGGATTATGCTAACTGTAGTAGATCACAGAGTTCTAGGTCAAGGATTCAGACTATGAATTATATTTCCTGTGAAATTATTAAAATAGTGCCTGATTCAGTTTAGGCTAAATCCAAAATTAATTCACAGAATTCTCACACACAGCTTTGATGTTAGTACTGACCAGGTGCCCCATAGACAGGGTGGATGCAGTTTCTCATTATTGGAGGATTAGGGGATGTTCCAAGACAGAGATTTGAAAAGACTAGGGAAGTAACCCCAGGTGTAGAACAAAACTATTTACTTGTTTACAAGCAAATATTTAGCTGCAAGTCCCACTCCCTTCTGGAGGGAATAATAACACAGATCCCAGCCTCAGTAGTGGAATAGGTTTCCCTGAGGAAATGTGCTGTCCTGCACACTGTATGTTGATCAAAATGTTATGTCCTAGGAATAAGAATGAAAAAGTAGTGTAAACAATAACAAAGTTGCAGAAGTAGAGATATTATAAAATAATTAGGAATGTCCTTAACAGTTTCAAGTTTTAAGTAAGAATTTAATAAGAAAAGAAAGCCAATGTGAGGAGCTGAACAGAAATGCTGATGTTTGTAGGTAGTACTGTTTTAAAGTGCCTTATAGGAAAGAATCAACAGATACAGAACTACAACATGTTTATCGTCTATCAGATTTACATCCATAAATTTGCATTCTATAATTAATTTTCAAATTAATTCCATTGAAAGTACCGTGAAAATAATTCCAGCAAGTGTCTGTACATCAAACTAGAAGTTATCTGTTACACCTGTGGTGAAAGAAAGCAGATGTAATCTACTGTTAGTAGCAGAAATAAGAACAATATTTGAGGTCTGTGGCATTTTCTTTGGTGGATATTGTTATAGTGCTAACAGTTATGTTGCTGGATATGACAAAGTATTTTCCTAGTTTTATATCACCGAGACAAAGTATTGCCTACAGGATATTATCTGTTCCTTTATATGTATTATAAATGGCTCTTCAGAGAAACAGATTTTCCAGTGGTTTTCCACTATTTATACTGATGGGAAGAGTTTGCTATTCTGATCATAACCAGAAAATCAAACCCATATTTTAATATAATTACATCAAATCAGTTTTAAACTCTGTGAAAAAAACATTTTTAAACATAATGATACAGTTACCAGTAAATTAGTTGCAACTGACACAGTAATTACTCTTGCTAATCAGTAACTGCTAATTAACGTATTCAAACTGGCATGAACGGCTTAAACATCACTAAAATGTTAGAGCAAATTTAAGAGTGTAATTCAGAAACTTTTTTTGGTAGCGGTTTTGCTGTGCTTGCAAAATACGTGGCTTGTCCAGCAATAAGTGTGTTGTGATTGAAGTATACAGTGAAAGTGTCTGCATAATAATAATTGTAGAATCATGGAATGATGATAAAATTAAATGTGCTGTTTTTCAGATTGACAGAAATTGGACAACTCTTGTGTTAATCTTGATTATGAAGTGTGCCAGAAGATGCCAGAAAAAGAGGCATGTCTAATGTGTGAAGAGAAACGATTGGGAAAGTGTCATACTGGCTTCGTTTGCATAGGGCCACTGTCCGATGTAAACATACTTCACATATTGGTGTGCTTGTTAGCATGGCTTTGACCAGCTCAGCTGGCACTCCTCAGGCTAATACAGGGAAAAACATGGACTAGAGACCATTCCCACTAAGACAGTTTGGAGAAGGTCATTCTATACTGGCAAGAAGAGATGATTGTGTTACAATGAAAACAAACAATTTAACTCATCTCCTAACAAATCGTACGTTTAAACGGGATATTGCAGTGCAAAACAATTATTTGGTTGTAATGAAATTATAGTAGTAATTATCTTCCTTAACCATTTCAGCAGAGGTAGTTTGCACTTTCCATGGCAGGAGACCCAGCTTGGTTGTCTCAGCTTAGCTGCATGAAAAAATTACTTGACTCTACCTGTCTATATTTCAGTGTTTATATTAAGAGAAAGTGGAACTAAAACTTACAGTGACATCCAAATTAAGCCCTGCAATGACTGCATATGCATTTCCAAGTGTACCTTATAAAGGAAGTATGCATTTTCCAGTTAATAAAATCATATGATTGGCAAGGAATAAATCTTAAGGTTGTTTTTTATTCTCTGTTGTTTTTGAATAGCAAACATAGACTTCATGTTGTCATTTAACTATTTTTTTTCCATCTCTTCAAGCATCAAATATTCTATCAATTAGGAACAGAAGCCAGAACTGTGGACAATGTCAAAAACCTTGTACAAATGATTTTACGAAGGAGTGCAAAGGAAGCAGGTTTTGTTTCTGACACAAGTATTTGTGTATGTTTTAATATTTTTCTATTGACTTATGTGTTGTATAGTAGAAAGTCTAAATAAAATGTAGAGGAGATGCAAAGTCTCCCTGTAATTCCTTTAGAAATTTATTCTTGAAAAGCTCATATTAAATATATATTTTCACTTGTCTTGGTTTGCAAGTTTAAGCAATAATTTTCTTGCAATCATTCCCAAATAGTTTCCTCCTCCTTCCACAAGCCCAGCATTATCTAAACTAAACCTCAACTGCATTGCAGTCACATGTATTAAAGAAACGTATAATGAGATGGCAAACCAGAACACCAAGTAGGAAAATCATCTAATATGTTATCAACACTATTATTGTATTTCTTCTAATGGATTGGGAGAGAAATGTTTGCCACTTCTAAACAAAACCAAACTCTTGTTTTTGCCTTTAAAAAGTAAAAAGAAAACTTACGCTTTGGATCACAGTGAGAATGGTCTAGTTAGCTCAGAGAGGTCAGTAGAAGATCATGATAGAAGCTCCAACAAGATTGTTGGCTTTGTCTCAGCTTGAACTGATAGGGTCAGATTGAGTGCAAGGTTTCTGACCATTCCTCTGTCTTGTCATTATTGATTTAAGAAACTTCATTATTGTTTGTAATGTACACTGTGTTAAGGTAGAGCATTTTAGGATTTTGCATGTGTACCTTGTTTGTGGAAAGAAAAGACTAATTATTGATTAGCTGCATTGAATTGGTACTCCTGCATGTATACATTTGCATTAAACATTTCTGAATAAATATCAAGAAAATACATAGTTTTAAAATCATAGTCTATGAAATAAGGATTAAAAAATGGCAAAAAGTGCAATTAAAAAGTCTAGGAATCATAGAAGTGTTCTCTTTGGGCTCTTGCTGAGATAACTGTCGCTGAAAGTTTTTACCTTCTCTTTAACTAAAAGAGAGATCTCACTGGTATTAGCAAGGTCCAATAAAAGCTACATTTATTGTGAGTGAAGAGACAATGCTGCCTCACATCATTAGAAACAATTTCTAGACTCCCAGAAGACACAGCTTAATTGATAAAGCATTAGTGTGATAGAGAGCATTTGCCATGAGTTAGACTTGGGAAGTTGCAAGAGCTTAGTGAAAATGAGCTAAAGATTTCTTGCAGTTTGTTGGATATTTTTTTTAAAAACTACTACTTCTTGAAAAAGAAGTGCTATTTTTCCTTGCTATTTGTTTCTTCATTATCTATAGCATTTTTGTATTTTAAAACCCCACAATTTGTTTTTTTTTTAAAGATAGTTTTAAATCCAGTGATGTACATGATTAGCTTTTTATTATGAATAATCTTTTGGTGCTCAGTCCAATCTCTAATGAAATGTTGTTATAGATTTGATTTGATTTTATCAAGTTCTGCATTATTTTCTCAAAAGCTGTTGCTCCTTTAAATATCATAACAGTCTCCAGGTTTGTATTATTTTCTTCCTACTAATTTTATGCACCTTTTTTTGAAGTAAGACCCCACAGCCACCCTTGCTGCAGCAAAGGAAGACCAAAACATAGGTTTTAAAGAAAGACGTCAGAGAAGACCTATACAATTATAGAATTATAAAATCAAAGAAATATCAGAAGAAGTACCAGAAGGAGGAAATATCCAGTTTGTGGATATTTATCCAAAACTAATAAACTATCCTGATAGGTGTATAGTCTTTCCTTCAGAAATAAAAACTGGAAGAGTACTCCTCCTAGTGCTGTTGTGATCATTTCAAGGTTTAGTTGACTTTGTTGGTAAGCGGAATTCTTCTAATAAATGATATAAATATTTGTTGAATGTAAAATCATTGACTTCAAATGCTTGTAAAAATAATTTCAAAGCTGAAACATTAATATATCGTCATAGTGTTTTTCTTTCTAGATTGTTAAATAAAACAAAAAAAGCCCCTGTTCCTTGCCTGCAGACCATTTTTTCTCAACTTATTATTGTTGCTATGCTATTTTCCAATAATGATCCTATGCTATTTTGTGCATGAGAGAACTCATCATATATTCTGATGAAGACTTATTAAACCACAGAAGAATATTTTCTCTATCTGATGGACAACATTCAAATTATAGAATAAGATTTATTTATTTTTTGAAAGTCACTTCCTCAATATGTTGTGATGTAGTAGATACTGGATTTTTTGTTTGTTTGTTTGGTTTATGGATTCTTTTGCTGGATCTTGTTCCATTTAGAATAAAATAGAAGATAAAGGTAGAATAGCAAGACATATATTTCAAAATCACCTATTTAGAGACTTCACCTTCAGAAAAGACTTCAAGTTTGGTCACAAAGGGATTCTGAAGAGCTAGCTTAGACCAGTTATAACTTTAGGTGATATAAATCTCATTTAAAGTTTGTTTGGGAAGCATTATGGGAAACTTCTCACACTGGATTCTTTTGATGATAACGTGTTTTAAAATGTCTCAAAAACCTTACACCTTTTCCCATGTCTCTGGTCTGTCTCATAAAGAAGATTTAAAAGGAAGTAAGATATAAAGGGATTTAAAGTGATGGAAGAACATTTCACAGTCTGGTAGTTTAAATATCAAGGAGGAAGTGAAAATAAATGAAGAAAGAGTCATCATTTTAAAGATGAAAGGGAAAATTAATCACGTAGTCTGACATCCCATACGACAGACCTTCATTCATTTACACCTGTCCTATGCCCAAAAGTGTGTTTGACCAAACCTGATGCTCTGTAAAGACTTTTGATTATGAAAGCTTCAAGCTGCTATTCCAGTAGGCAGTTTGTTCCAATGATTAAGATGACTGCAATTCTGTTGTGTGTACCACGGCTGTAAAGATTGCATAACCAGAAGATACAGCTAATCTTATGAAAAAACACTCCTTGACTATTTTATTTATATAAAATAAGACAGTAGGATCAATAGCCCAACTGAAGTACATCAATCACCACAGCAAGAGCAACAACCAGGAAGAGCTGTAATTAATTTTGCAGAAGGACAGCTATGAGAAATTTGCTATCACAGAAACATGGTGGAATGACTGGAAGCACTGGAGTGCTGCTTGAGATGGCTACAAATTCTTTAAAGGGAATAGGCAAAGGAGGAGAGACGGTGGGCTAGCCCCATATGGTAAGGAGTGTTTTGATTTTTTAGAGCTTCACAGTGATGAAAGAGTTGAGTGTTTCTGGGTAAAGATCACAGGGAAGGCAGCTATTATGGTGGGAGTTTGTTATAGAGCACTAACAAGTGATAGGAAATGAGGAAATGGCCTCAGATGTTTCCGGAGCAGTGTGTGTGTGTTAAATTGTTTATTAGATAATTCATCTCTGACAGGGTTGTTAACAAACAGTAAGGAGAAGAGCAGATTCTCTTCGCCATTACTTGAATTAAAGGCATCCATGCCTATAACTTATGGCAAAAGCTATTTTATAGTAGTTTTATTTTGATCATCTTTTCTTCTATCTTACTGCTTCCTTTTCATTACACGAACTGCCAAGTAGCAAAGCAATCTTTTCATCTAACTTCTTCTAAACTTTCCTCACGGACATAAAAGGGATTTTTGTCAAAGGCATGAATAAAATCAAGGTATATGCCCTGCTCTCCAGGTTTCTGAACTTAAGGCAGTTTAGGTATATTAGTAGGCCATCTGCCACCAAAGACACCTAAACTCAGAATAGCTGGCCATAACCAATTTTTAGCTTTTCAGAAAGTATTTATTCTCTGAAGTCCAGATTGAGACTCACTTAAGATTTGGTTATCTTTAATTTCCTTCCATATTTAATTTCCTGTTAAATTATAACATCACAGTCAAACATCAATCAACTTTTCTGCAATGTCCTATACAAAATATAAGTTCAGTTTTCCATTCTAGCCTTCTCACCTAGTCCTGTACAAACTGGACTGTTTTCATTTTTCTGAGCTTTCTGCTCATCAATTTCTGTTCTAACTCTCCTCAGAGACAAGAATCCCCTTTCAACTTAATGGTGTTTTAGAGTCTTTTTTTGGATAAGACAAATCTGTCTAGTGTGACTGGGGTTTTTTTTCCTCACTGCATTTTTAGGAATTGTTGAGTGAGTAACAGAAATGTCAACCTAAACATTAGAGACTGACATTGTCAGATGAAACACTGTCCTCATCTCCCTGTTTCCCTCATGAGCTCATTTTCCCAGACATTCTTGCTGACACTCTGCAGACACCCAGCAACTCTCTCTAAAACCAGGACTGAAGTTCATCCCAGAACTGAAGTTACGACTGGATCCAGCTGAACGGCCGTGGCTGTGGGTGAATGAAAGGAATGGTCATATACTGAGAGACAGTCCTCAGATGGAAGATCCTCAGTGGGCGCCTTACCACGCTGGCTCACACAGCTCATCTCACTTCATTCTGGTCCTATCCATGTGGGAGCACCAGCCTGTGGCACAGGCAGACAAACCCTCATGGAGCTGAATTCTGAGTCAGGGTCCCACATCTTTCACTGGGGAATCCTCAAGCCTCTAAGTTCTGTCTGGTGAATTAACACCTCCAGCCCTGCTTCTGTTAGGTAGTCAATGACTTCTTACTGTTGTTGTTATAGGCTACGGACCCTAAAATAGAAGAATAAGAGGAAAAATTTTATCCATCTGTTAAAGTCTTTTCTGCTGCTTCCAGTAACTTGTATTTGCTTAGAAAAGTCTATTCTAACTGCATATTATAGAAATAACACATCAGTAAATCAGCTTCCTTAAATATAAATGAAATGAGCATTCTGAGTAGTGCCGCAGACATGCTCATTCTCAAGCCAGGAGTAAATTATGCTCAAAACTTCTTTAAGGAATAAAATTACTATCACTATCTCCTCATTTTACTTCATTATTTTATATTAACAGAGTTCTATAATTAGTGAGATGCAGTGTGACTCAAGTTCATATTCTGTAACAAGCATGGATATGAAAATAGTATATCTTTTTGATTGTTAATTAGTTTATAAATCAAATATTTTTTTAAAAAAACAAATTACAGAAGTAATTTTAAATAAATGAAACAGCAATATGGGACTAAACACAACAAAAGCATATTGAATGTTATTGTGTTATCAACAGTTCTGAAAGTCATTGTGGCACATGATAAAAGATTTGAATATTCTGCTTTCACTTTCTAAGAAAAATGCCAGGATGCTAAAAACTATGAAACTGCAAAAAGAACTTAGTGGGATAAACTTGCAACCATGAGCATTATGGTGGCCTTTAATTTACTTACTGTTTATTGAAACTCTGAGAGGTAACTTTGTAGCAGTACGTAACTATCCTCACACTGAAAAAAATCCTAGACAATAAAGGCTACAAAACCTGTGAAGACTCTTTCCCCAGAAGTGTTCAAAGCCAGGTTTGATGGGGCTCTGAGCAACCTGGTGAAGAGCTGCTAATGGCAGGAAGTTGGAACTGGACAATCTATGTGGTCCCTCCCAACATAAGCCATTCTATGACTCTATGATGTAGCATCACCAGGGCGGAATATAGGAGCAGGGTGATCTCTCTTGACCACACTTTTCTTAATGCATCCCATTTCTGGCTCTCTTTCCACCAGGACTCTGAGATCTTTCTCCTCAGGGCTACTTGTCTATCCTCAACCTGTGCTGATGTATGGGATGGTTCCTACCCAGATTAATGAATATGTTGCACCAGACCAACCTAGTATTGAAACCTGGGTAACACTGCTGACCACAGGTTTCCAACTAGACCCTGCATTATCGATCATTGGCATCCAAATTCTGTTACTCATACTGCTCTCCATCCACCTCACTGTCCACATATCTAACCCACATTGCATGAGTTTCCTAAGGAGGTTGTTATGGGAGTTCGTATCAATAGCCTTGCTGAAGTCAAGATAGATTACATCCACTGCTTTCCCTGCATCTGCCCAGACAGATAAGATAGCGTTATTGGGAGCTGACCACTCTCAACTACTTTCATTTTTTCCACATGATTAGAGGTGGCATCCAGCATGATTTGGTCCACCACCTTTCCAAACTGTCATGTATTCTCTTAAACCCACAACAATCTATTTCATTAATACTTCTGTTCTTTACTGTTACAGCAGCTGTGAAACTATACTCATTAATTCTCTGATAATCTAGTTTTGAATTAATCAGAATAAATTCTGCATCTCTGTAGACAAGTGAATGAAAGATTCTGGAAAATGATGGGAGAATAACAAAAGCAAAGCCTCAGAAGGTATCATTATTATCAAGCAAATGTACTTCTAGTTTAATAGCTTATTCTGCAGAGTCCCATTTGAGGATGGTAACATAATAGTGCACTTTTCATTATTAATGGTACTGAGGTACAAATCTCTCACAACTGTTAGTTTATGCTCTGTTTTTATTTTCTCTCTTCTTCAGGTCATTGAGAATTCCTAAACAGACGCTGATTTTCTTGTGGTTTTATTGTGTTTGCTACCATAATTTTACTGTTCAATTCCATCACATCAAAGCCTGCTCAGAATACATATTACTCAACAAAAGTAGAAAACTTCAGTAAAAGAAAGTCACCCAAATTTGTGAATGGAAAAAAACATTTTAGGTTCTTCTTAATTAATGCTTGCAGTTGCTCTTAACAGAATAAACCACTAAGAACAAGATGTAAACTTGGATATGACTTAAAGCAAAGAACATCAGAAAAAAGGCACAATGGGCAAATTCTGGGGAAGGAGAAACTTAGAGTTTTTAAGCTGTGAAACTGACTGAAATTTTACATCCTTTCTTTCTAAAGAAGTCTATTTGCATACAAAATCGTCTATCTTCACAACATTTACCATAGTATCCAAAACATAAACATATCATTTTAAGCTATGGAAATATTTCACTGATGGGCTGAAAACAACTTTCTAATTATTTCAGATATTATTGCACAATTTAAAGTACAGCTTAAAGAATTTATACATGACAACAGCTATGTCTTGGCACCTCAGTGATACTGTACAGAGCCTGAGGCCAAGGACAGAACAAAGTGGTCTGTCCGTGACACAATCTATATAACCCTTCTTTGGAGTATAGGTGCAAAGAAAGGTGTATTAAAGGTACATACAGAATAGCGGTATGTTTGCAGGGAACAGAGAAAGCTCATTCCTCAGACCTGCTCTAGTCCCTTGCTCTGCAAATTTCAGATCAGACAAGGAGGCTCACTCGAGCTGGAACATGCCATTAAGAAATATCATTTCTCTGCTCAAAGGATTTGTGGAACAGTAGGCAAGAAGCTGATCACAGTAGATGAACTTCTCCCTGCGTAAGAGGAGATAGCACCATCCGCAATGCAAACAGTGCAGCAGGACTGGCAAACTTAGCTGGCATTAGTAATTCTATTTTTATGGACTCATGGCAGGGACTATTGGAGCTCTTGTTGGTATTTTGATGAGATAATTGTTTCTTTGCTGCTTTGGGGAAATTGTAAAATCCTGTTGAATTTGTGAGAAGTTTAAGCTTGTAATAAAAGGGTCAAACTTTTAGGATATAAATGAAACAGACAATATTATAACTTGATCTGTGGTTCAGAATGAAGTTCTGGAGTATGTGTCAGTATTTTATTGCTTTTGTGGTCTTCAGAAATGGTTAGAAATGTTTTTTTCTTATCCCACCTCTGACCTTTCTTTTAAAAATGCAATGCACATCAGTGAACATGGATTGATGAACGTGCTCTTTAATCTCATCCCAGACCTCTTCAGAATTTAAACTCTTTTCATTCTTCTTTGATTTTAATTGAAATTATATGTTCTGAATAACAATTATAAAATAATGGTAGTGAAAATCAGCTTACTGAATATAAAAATGGGAGCAAGAATTCCAACACAAAATTTGAATCTATACATAGTTGGCTAATTTTCTTCAACGGTAACTGCATTCTAAGATTAGCGTAAGGACACGAGAGGAATTTTTAATGAAAAAGAATCTAGAATCTATTAATTTTAACTGAAATTTCAAAATAGTGTGCACTTGTGGCCCAGAAGGCAAACCGGATCCTGGGCTGCATCAGGAGAAGTGTGGCCAGCAGGTCGAGGGAGGTGATTCTCCCCC
>JAOXOE010024244.1:0-22561 GCA_028565055.1 Phoeniculus purpureus
AAATTTCTCCCTGCCCAGCTCTCCAGCCTGTCCAGGTCCTGCTGAATGGCAGCACAGTCTGCTGGGGTGTTGGCCACTCCTCCCAGCTCTGTGTCATCAGCAGACTTGCTGACAGTGCACCCTAATCCCTCATCCAAGTCATTAATGAATAGATTGAACAGGATTGGTCCCAGTACTGATCCTGTTCATCTCTTTCCTTCTCGGCACCTTGCTCTAATGATGCTGAAGTGGGAACGGCTCTTCCCATCTATGCTGGTTTCTTGGGTCCATGAGAACAAGCACAACTCTGGTCCAACAACAAGGCTCCTGACAGGTTAAAAATCTTCTTGCTCCTATGCATGTGCAAACCTCCAGTAGGTTTAGGAGCAGAGAGGTGTGTGGGTTTGAGTCCTGTCTGAGTGATGTGTGCGCGCAAGTTCTGTCTGTAGAGCCGCTGGGATCCTTGGACACTGACATTACTGTACAAACACTGGGGCCTGTCAGAACCTGTGTCCCTCTCCAGCTGCCTGAGAATAGGTTGGGTGGCCATCTGGTCCTGCCCAGGCATGACCACCTGCAGCCAGTTACCCAGGAGTATGTCCAGAAAGCTTCTGAATATTTCCAATGATGGAAACTCCCACCAACTCCCTCACTTGTAGTTCTTGTGAAAAGAGCATTTTATTTCCATGAATGGTGATGATGGAGCAGGCTGATGCAAAAATGATGATTCCTATCTGTACAGAACTGATCAGCTGTGAGAAAGAACAGATTTCCTACTAAGGCTGAGTTGTGACAAATCACCCACAAAGTAAAATGAAATGAGAAATGGGGGAGAAGTACCTCTTGTCTGACTGCAGTCCTGACGAGGTGCTGAACACCCCTGACTTCCATCACCATGTGTCTTGCATGAAGAGGAAGGTCCATCCTCACCCTAGTGGCCTGAGTCCCAGGTTGGTTGTGGACTTCTTGTGTCAAGTTACAAGGTCTGGTAAAAAAACATCTCCGGAGTAGTCGGTGTACCAGGATCGGAAGGCTGGCTCTGCACTTCTCCTAGTGTAGCAGCGGCTAACAACAGAGTGTTAGGTACACACTGGTCTAGTCCTCTTATGAGGGGTTCGTGCTTTCTTCACCTTGCCTCACCATGAAGAATCTGTTCTTGTTTTAAGCAGCAGAAGGTCAGAGAGCAGGTGCCATCAGTTGTGAAGGCTGTTCTTTGTTGGAATTGAACGTGCTCTGATCAACTGTGGTCGCTGTTAGCCTTCAGCCCTTGGGTTTTGGTTGTTTAGTTTCTTCTTGCTGTCTTTCTCCCCCTGACTTTTTCTATAAATCTGTTTATACCTGTTGTCTTGTTTGCACAGCAGCTCGTTCGATAGCTTCTCTCCCTCCCAGCAAAGGCCTGCTGGTGCCTTCTGCCTAGGATTTAGTTGTCTGGAAGTGCTGTCGCCGTATGAGATACCGACAGCTCTCCTTGTAGCGCTCAGTCTGTGTGGATGCTGCTGGTGTGCTCTGACCCGCTATGAGGCGTGCAGGCGTAGACCATAAGCTGTGAGAGTGCTGGGGGATCTAGTTTAGGGGTGAACTTGTAGGATGGATAGTTGGACTTGATGATCTCAAGGGTCTTTTCCAACCTGAGTGATTCTATGATGCCATAATAAATGACTACAAATCACACTGTCAAGGTAAATGGATCCCTTCAGATTCAGACTCTGAAATTCGGATGTGTTGATGACTTCCTGCTTCCCTGGAAGCTGAGAGAATGAGATTCTCAAAAAGGGTCTTAGCTCATTGATTTCGTTTTTAACTGCAGTTGTGTGAGATCTTAAAAAAAGCCCTTTTCCGTTACTGGAACCAGTTAGATTTCTTGTCTACATTAGCAAAGCTGAACTAAGTTGTTTGACTTACGTGCCAGAGGCTCTTCCTTAACAATCCTCTGCAAATGAGTGTGAACCCAGTGCTGGCAGCTGACTGCTTGATGACTCAAGAAAAACCTTGTTTATCGAACCACAGTAACCGTGAAGAAACAAAAACCGTCGAGTGGTGGCTTGTGTTAACCCACTCCGAGTGATTCATCAGCAGGCTTGGGATTTAGTGACTGTCTTGCCGGTAATCAAATAGAAGGCAAAGCTGCCCGTACCGGTTGGCTGGTGACTTCGTGCCTTTTTGTGTAAAGCTTTTTTAAACTCAGGCTTGCCTCCTCTGAGGGACGTTGGAGCCTGAATCACTCATTTTTACAACTCACTCCTCAACCCTTGATTCATTTGATTTTCAAAGGGAAAAAATAGCTCAAAGTTTTGTGGCTGTTCTCTGACTATTTTCAAAAATTGGGAAGTGTGTTGGGGAGTCTCCTTCTCTGGAGATGTTTGTGACCTGCCTGGACGTGTTCCTGTGTGACTTGGTGTAGGTGGTCCTGCTGTGGCAGGGGGACTGGATGATCTTTGGAGGTCCCTTCCAACCCCTAATGATTCTGTGTATGGACGAGGCATGGAGCAGGGGGACACTTCTCTAAGGGGTAGTCAGCTGGATGATGGGACTCTGCCACTGCCATGATTAGGCTGTTCTGAAAGCAGGTTTTGATGCAGACAACTTCACAAGCTGACGTGCCAGGGAGGGGGCACCTCATGGGCAGTACAAGGCTTGCTTTCAGCACGTACTTTAGTGACAAGTCCATCTAAGTCTGTGCCGCCTCTGGAATGGTTGCTGCTGTCTTGTCTACCTGTTTCCGCTCCTTTCCCTATCCTAGTGCTGACTCAGGGGCAGCCGTGGTTTTCAGTCAGCCACAATCTTACTTTTTAGGATTAAATTCCAAATGCCTGTCAGCTTGTGGATCCGACTGGACAGATGGTCGTGTGAGCGTGACTGCTGGCCCAGGGCACGGGTGCGCGGCTCTACACCTTTTACTGACAACGTGGGCTTAGGTCGTCTTCACCTACCTTTGAAAGCCTACAGAGGGGACTGACTGAAGTGCTGGACCAAGGATCTTGTCACATAGTAGGTGATGATAGGACGAGGGGAAATGGCCTGGAGTCGTGTCAGGGGAGGTTTAGATTGGATGTTAGAAGGAAGTTCTTTACTGAGAGGGTGGTTAGGTACTGGATGGATCCACCATCCCTGGAGGTGTTTAAGGAGCGAGTGGATGCGGTGCTTAGGGATCTGGTCTAGCATCTAGATAATAGGATAAAGGTTGGACTCGATGACCCTGGAGGTCCTTTCCAGCCATGATGATGATGATTCTGTGATAACGAACAACAAGTTGGTCTGGATCTGCCTTGGTAACTCAGGCAGCACCTCTCACCGTGAGAACAATTGCTGTGTGTGGGCAACTGAGCAGGAACAGGTAGTGCCACTCAGAATAGCCCCTTGTGTGTGCAGGCTGTAAGCAGTAATCTTCCCACCCTGAGCACTCCTCTTGTATCACTGGAAAGCTTTTTTTCTTTCATTAGTGTTATCCTTGAGTGGTTTTTAACCGCTGCTGCTGGGACTGTCATCGTGAGGGAGATCCCTGATGCGGGACACTCAAGTAATGGCAAGCTTTGCAGTTGTGGTGGCCATGCCTGAGTTTAACAGTGTGATGATTAAGCTTCGATTAGTCTCCTTAGGTGATGTTTTTAATAAGGTGTCGTGCTTGGTGCTTGCCAATTTAAAGGAGGAAGTGGCATATCAGGAAGTTTCCAGTGTGTTTTGCCTTGCTTCCTTACCAAAGCTGGCTCACGTTACTGCTGATAGACTCACCTGGACAGTTCCTGTGCAGCTTGGTCTAGGTGGCCCTGCTCTGGCAGGGGGATTGGACTAGATGATCTGTTGAGGTCCCTTCCAATCCCTAATGTTCTGTGATTCTGTGAAGAGTGACAGATGATAAAACAGCTGAGTTAGCTGTTAGAGTTGGGGCTTTTTCTTAATTCTTTGTTGTGAACTCTGTGATCTATTTTCTGGAGTACATCTCATTATCGGAACCTTAAACTAGGAGCATTTGCTCAACAGCTTTTTCCTGTCTCTCCATGTGTGCTTGCCTGACCACAAGGAGTAGTTTGCATGGCTGAGCTTACTTGTCTAGAAAGAGAACAAGCAGTGATGGATTTGAAGCTTTTTGCAGGGTATAAGTACACAGATGAGCTACATAGAATCGTTTAGGTTGGAAGAGGTTCCACGTAGATGCGAGAGGGTTCCATGTAGATGCGAGAGGGTTCCACAACTTCTTCCCAGTGAGGGTGACAGAGCACTGGAAAGGGCTGCCCAGGGAGGTTGTGGAGTCTCCTTCTCTGGAGACGTTTAAAACCCACCTGGACTTGTTCCTGTGTGACTTGGTCTAGGGGATCCTTCTCTGGTAGGGGGATTGGACTAGATGATCTTTGGAGGTCCCTTCCAATCCCTAATATTCTGTGAAGAGTGACAGATGATAAAAGAAAATCCTTTAGATTTTAGCCTTTCAGGTATTTCAGGCTCTTGGCTTGACCCGTGTGCATCTCCTTGCTCCAGTCTACATGCCTGGATAATCTGGAGCCTTCTGAGTGTACGTACTGAAACGGTTTCTGGGTTGGACCTAATACACTACATATTGCACTGAAGAAATGTCTTGGCTTTCTTAAGTGTCTAAAATGCATCTTTGGTTACTTCACCACACTTGAATGTGATTTTTCCATATGCTCTTACGTTCCCTTCAGTTCAACACGTGTGACTGTGCTGGAGCCGGCCCAGCACTGCAGTTAAGGTTCTGCAAAGGAGATGATGCGTGGAAGAGCTGATGGGGCCACATCAACATCTGCCTTATTTAACGGGGAGTGGCCAGTGGTCTTTGCACCCAAGCAGATCAACATGAAACTAGGTGACTGGTTAGATCTTTCTTGAATGCTGAGATTTCTAGGCATGAATCCAGAAGTTTCCCTCAGCAAAAAGGTTTTACAAGAAAATGTGATATTTTTTTTTTCCCAGTGGTATAAATATCTTCATCTCCTTCCTCCTGTCTGTTAGAAAAGTTGGTTCAAATGAAACTATGAATGGATTTTATAAAGTTGGCATCTGACTGCGCGTCATGGTTTGCTATTCCAATGAAAATTGAGGACCTTGAGTTTTGTAGTGTGAACGTGAAAGTTAACCGAGCCACAGAGCCACTCTGGTTGGAAAAGACCCCTGGGATCATCGAGTCCAGCCATATGGAAAAGTGGAAAAGCTGCTCAGGTTCTGAACCAAAAGAAGTCCCTTCTGGCCAGCAGTGACAACCCACTGTTACAGACGACTTCATTCCCAAAGCTTTATCTGAAGCTGTGCCTAGAAACATGGCCAGAAGTACAAGAGGAAAAACCCTTTGCATGCTCTGCAGTGTTCTCGTTTGAGGATGTGCCCAACCTTGAGGCTGCTTGGAGCAGGGGAGGTGTCATGGCATGCTTGCCCAGTTCTCGTTCTGTATCACAGGCTCATCGCTGTGGGAGCCTGGATGTGTGGGGTAGGTGGCTCTTCTGTCAAATCCAGAGCAGCTGTTCTGATTAAATATAGCTGCTCCAGCAAGACGCCTCGAGCCCGGCTGATGTTGCTCATGTACTGCAGACTGAGGAGGCACCAACTCCCGAAATGTGTCTTCCCCCAGAAGCTGTTGATAGAACAACCAGGCGGTTTTCCTGTGGGTGTTGGTAACGCTGTGGTGACAAGTAGAATTCGTTACTGACTGTCCTTGTCCTGCAAGATTTCTCACAGCAGAGATCTTGTCAGAAAAATCTCTGATCAGCTGTAGACCAGACAGTTCATAGGCTGCGGTGGTGGTGTCCTCCGGTTACTTCCAGCTTTGCCTGCCTTTATCGAGGTTGAAGGAGAAGCGCAGATGTGGCTGGGTTTGGGGGCGATGCTCTGGCTTGCGGCGTGGGAGATGACACTGGGAAGAAACCCAAGTCCAAGTAACTCTTTGCACCGGGGAAACAAGACTGTGATCAGGACAGGATGGGGCTGAAAGCCACTGGCTTGTTGATCAACAGGAGACTCGGTTTCTGAGCAAAGACTACAACAAGGAAGCTGTCAAACTGGAAGCTGTGTTGCTTTATGAAGTGGCAGATAACAGCTGAGAGGCAAAGAAGTGTGTTCAGAGAGGCAGGCTCGTTATGGGAAGGAAATGTAAGACTAAGCAAGCCATTCTCATTGCTTTGGGTGACTCAAAATCCAAGATCTCCACAGCTTGCGTGCTGTAATCCTGCCCTCCCTTCTTGCCTCATGAGACCCTTCTTGAACATGCCAGGCAAAGATTTTATTTAGACTCCTCCTGAGATTGAAATATGTTGACAAGCTGGATGTGTGGAGGATGCTCACATGTGCTATTGCTTAACAGTGACAACAGCTCGGAACCACTGCGAGGCTTTTGTGTCAGGCTTGAAGCTCAGATAGAAGGCTTGAATGGCATTGCTTGCTGCCAAATCATTGGCATCTCTTCTCAAGAGCAACTGACTTCATGTGCTATAGCCAAACATTGACCACATCTGGAGTACTGTGTCCAGTTGTGGGCCCCTCAGTGGGACACCTCCCTTATGAGGAGAGCCTGAGGGAGCTGGGTCTCTTGAGCTTGGAGGTGACTGAGGGGTGACCACATTAATGTCTATAAGTATGTGAGGGGTGGGTGTCAGGAGGATGGAGCCAGGCTCTGCTCAGTGTCATCTAGTGATAGGACAAGGTGCAATGGGTGTGAGCTGGAACATAGCAGGTTCCACATCAATCTGAGAAGGAACTTCTTCACAGTGAGGGTGACAGAGCACTGGAAGGGGCTGCCCAGGGAAGTTGTGGAGTCTCCTTCTCTGGAGACATTTAAAACTCGCCTGGACATGTTCCTGTGCGACTGGATCTAGGTGATCCTGCTGTGGCAGGGGGATTGGACTAGATGATCTTTTGAGGTCCCTTTGAATCCCTAACGTTCTGTGATATCATGAAAATGTTTTCAGGATTTAAGAGGAAGAGGTGCAAGACCAACCGCACTAACAGCGGCCACACAGACATGAGGATCTGTCCCTTCTCGTACCAACTAAAGCGAAGGTTTGTTTCCTTACTCCAGAGAAATAATATATTATTCTCCTAAGTTCACAAGACAGATCTTGATACCAAGTGCCCCGGTCTGGAGGCCATGGCTCATGCATGCTGAAGGCAGAAATATTTATGCAGGTAAAGCATAAAACATTAGGAAAAAAAATCTTCCCTCTAAGCAAAGTCACTACGGACAAACACAATTTTCAGCAAGTGTTACGCACTGGTGGGATCTGTGCGACTTCCAGCTTCCTGACAGAGACGTCTGCGTTTTCACACAAACAGAAGGCTTGCAAGGAAAACTCGTAGCTGGATTTTGTTAGTTTTGTAGTGTGCAATCATTTTTCTATTGATTTTAAACACTTTCTGCGAGATACAGGTCTTGTGAGAATAAGCTACACTAAAGATCGAGGGTTTTTTAAGAAATCAAGCTATATTAAGAAATTGTTAATATTAATAATGATTAATATTAAGAAATAAAACAGTGTGTAAGGGATTTTATCAATGAAAATACACCACAGCTCCTTTTTAAGATGAAAGGCACGGAAGTGTTACTGGACAGACTGTGCTTAGTCATCTAATTTTTCTAATAGCCCCATACTGAAAAGGAAATCCCCAACCAGGAACCTCTTTATATCTAAAGGGCAATATACATTACTCAATATAATTCATATTGACTTGATAGCAATGTGAAAACTATTAGGGAGACTAGCTCTGAAACAAAATTCTAGCAGTAAAATTTATCAAAAGCAGGTAGAAGTTGATAACACAGAAGCCTGACCTTACAGATCACAGATGAAGGTGATCCTGCCCTGATGGGGGGTTGGACTAGATATCTCCAGAGATCTCTTCCAACTCCTGACATTCTATGATTCTGTGAATAGTAACATTGCTTGATTTGGAATCTTGTGGAGAGGAGCCTCAGTAGTATCCCACCCTTTCCAGGAGTATTCGCTAGAAATGATTCTGCTGGTCTTGACTAAGCTTCAGCGTGCATTTTAGTTGTATTTGTTTCATGAGCTGTTACCTGGGAAACAGGTGATGAACTTCTGTGTAAAAATGTATATATATATACACACACATATATGGAAAAATATATACACATATATATATATATATATATATACACACACACACACACACATCAATGAAGCACTTCCTTGTGGAGGTATTGACAAATCTTCACCAACACAGGACTTTAACCTTTAACCAATCATGAGGAACAGAAGCTAGAACTATGTATTAATAGATAGAAATATGGTAAGTTTGAACAAAATCGAAACATAAAGTGGACAGATGCTAGTATCCTGTGAACCTGAACTTACTGTGTTTAGCCTGTGTCTGGGGCTGAGCTGTAGCAGTTGGTCTATTACTCAATGATCCCTTCACAGCAGAGAAGAACAATCAAGAAAAAGAGACCTGCAGGTGAAACGAAAATGGATTTAATTAAACAGCAAAAGTAATACGAGTGCAAACGTAAAGCATCCATAGTTATACTTGGCCCAGCAAGCACAAATCAGTCACAAGTAACAGGAGGGCAGCAGTCAGGAGCACAGGGCTAGTGACCTCCTGCAGGGATAGGGAAAAGCAGAAGCAAAAGGAAGAGGAGGAGCACAAGCAGAAGACACTTCCACCTGCAAACTTCCCCCTTTATGCTGAGTGTGACATTTATGGGATATGACCCACGTGAGACACACCTATGAGCCAGCTCCGGTCAGCCACCCTGGCTGACTCCAAACTGCAAACACTCTGGTTTTGCAGCAGCAAAACTAGGACGATGTCTCAGCAGACACTCGCAACACTTCCAGATGAGCGCTGCTGCAGAAGAGAAGAAAAAATCCTTCCTTCTTTTCAGCACGCCCATATTGTAGAGAACTTCCGAGCACTATCTACAGCCCTGATTCTGAATGTGATTTTTAAATTGATGTTTCAAACTTCATTGCCTTTTACTTTTTAATTTTCTCACAAAATGTTATGACCTGGAAAGAAGCCACAGAAAGTTGTACTTTGGAGTCAATGAGCTGACAGCAAAGGACAAATTATGTTTATGGATTCCCATTGGGCTATGAATAAAATGCTTCATCACCCACGGAGATTTCTTCTACTTCCAGATCTAAAGTACGTCAGTCTCAAAGGGCATACAGCTATAGACAATCGCTAAATCCCGTGAGGATGAATGCAAATCGTAATCCGGATGTATGAGGTGCTAAGGACCATTGGAGACAGCATTTCAATCATCTTGGCAGTTATAGTAGCTTGAATCAATATAGCACACGGCGTTATTAGTCAGGCATGTGTATTACTATTCAGTAAAACAACAACATGGTCTTGAAGATACTGAAGGGTGGCAGTAGCTCCACAGATTGCAGGCTGTTAAATCTCCTACTACCTGAAAATGAGCTAAGGAATTTCTTTTTCTTTTGGAGGATTATTACATTTACAAAAATAATTGCACAGTTAGCTGCCAATATTCCTAACCACTTACCAAAAACACACGGTGCAGATAAAAGCTTTACTTCTGTCACACTAACCCAAGGCGCACAGCACAGAACTGTTAATTAAAGCTCATAAGCGATGTAAAACAGCTTCAAATGTGACTATTTTTAGGAGCTCTTTAACGACCCTGGGGAAAAAGACCCATAAAGCCCACAAGAATAAACAGCCCTCTATGAAGTTGTCTATCACGGAAAGATTGTACATGAGATGCAGCCTCACATGGGTGCTCAGAGCTGACAAGCTTCCAGCAAGAACGCATTAGATACCCCGAGCAAGACTGCAGCCTTTCAAATACATCTGTGCTGGCGAATCCTGTTTACAAACGCACCAAATAAGACTCCACACGAGTTATATTTGCTCTTCTATTGATTAACTTCTTTCATTGTGACTACAAATTTCTCTTCTTTTCATCCCTACTCCGGCCTCGCAGTGACTGATTAAATTCTATTGATCTGTTGTTGCGTAACCCATGTTAGATAAACAAGGGAGGATGTCTAACTGTGAAGGCTCTGCACTCACAAAGTGTTTAGGTGTACGAGACAAATGTGCTGCTTCTGTATCTCATTTTAGCTACCTGGAGCATGCTAGGAGACCTTTGTCTTCATATAGAGTTTCAGATTACACTCAGTGGGCTACAGATACGACTCAGTGTGATGGCTACGTACCGTTTCACCACAGCTAATCGAGTCACAGGTCACAACCAGTCAGTCTTAAAAGTGGCAAATAGATTATGCTGCTCTACATGGAAAGATGCGAGTCCTTTGTTTATATTTGTACTTCTGTTTGTATTCCCAAGTCAGAGGAAGTTTTTCTTACTAAACGTTTTTGTTTATGTCCTGTGTTGGTTAAACAGGTGCTCAAAGAACTCACAGAAACGTTTCTTCTTGCAGGACTACGTTAATCGTTTTCTCTCCTTCAGAGTTATACATTACACAAATCAGAATGTCTTCAACTCAGACCAGTTCTGGAGTCCCCAGTATAAGAATGACGTGGAACTGTTGGTGCAAGTCTGGAGTAGGGCCATGAGGATGCAAAAATGCTGAAGACTGCTATTGTTGAATAAGATTGGACTTTTAAGGCTTTGGACTGGCAGCAATATATGAAAAATAGCTCAATCAAAGATAGTCTTACAGCACTTCTTTTCACAGAATCACAGAACATTAGGGATTGGGAGGGACCTCAAAAGATCATCCTGTCCAGTCCACCCACCACAGCAGGATCACCTAGATCAAGTCGCACAGGAAGAGATCCAGGTGGGTGTTAAATTTCTTCAGAGAAGGAGACTATTTTGGGGAGTTCTTCCTCACTTTTGTGAGAAATGTAAAGACTGTGAAAAGAAGTCCAGAAAAATATTTCCCTTTTTTAGAGATCGATAAACGTGTGTGCGCCAGTGATGAGGCTACACCTGTAAGGACATAACCTTGTTACCTAATTGACCCTGTTACCCAACAGGTCAATACAGACCTAAGTAATTAGGAAGAGCAATTAAGTTAAAAGTAACCGACTTAATTGCCTAGGTTTCTTCCCCTGTCTTTCAGCTATAGACATATATTTACAGATGGAGCTGGACTACATGTCTGAAAGCTGTTTTCAAAGCAATTTGCAAGCCCTAATTAAGTCTCACAAAAACCTCTGTGAGACAGAAGGTGTCTTCCAAATCTCAAGGCCAAACTTAATACATTAGACCACACTGCAGCCCAGGCAAATCAATTAACCTACCTGCTTCTGCATTTTCCCTTGGCAATCCTGTAAACATGCACCATGCTGACCTCCTTTCAATGCTGTAACGCCCCGAGGAGCCAGTCAGTCATTCACCTATCATTTCACTCTCTCTGTGCAACAGATTAGTCATAGTCGGCATAAATGCAGTTGTAGTTTTGAACTCCCATTTCTCTTGGCTCGAAAACTTATCATAAGTCTACGGGGGAACAAGGTCACTTCAGCACTTCTCCCTCAGATACCAGACAGCAATGGGATCACATTTTGTAAAAAATGAAGTATTCACCAGTACAATTAAGGTTACTTCTTTTTTCTTGGTAGAAGAGACTTACGTGTTTTGAATGGTAAGTGAAGGATGCTGGTCCTGCCCACAGCAGGGGTTTATTGTGCATCACATTTCCTCTTTCCTTTTTTTTTTTAAGTGGAAATACATCACTGCATCCATGGTTGGGGTTCTGGGCAGCGCATTTAATGCAAATCATCCGTGCACATCAAAAGGCTTTTGTCACTATACCACTAGCTGAGCCACAAGTGAAGTATTCACAGTCAAATTTCCCTGACTGAATTTTCCTGCACGCAGAGGAACACGAGGCAAAAAAAAAAAATGATGGATTTTCTAGCTTGTATGAAAGAGCATCTCTCAGTAGAAATGCTTTTCAACCATGTTTTATACCCTAATATGCTTTACTTGAATATTTATGACACAGATTATTCCCCATCTAAGAGTCAGCTACTCATGCTTCCTCTTCCTTTTCTCTTCTGTTTTGATTCTCATGCATTCATTTATTCCTGCTAATATCTGTGAGTACACTGGGACATTTTTGTCCATGTTAAGTGCTTTGCCTTATCTACAGGGAGCACAATGAACCTCACTGAAAAGGTTTTTAGTCAAGACAAGTTTTGTCCTTGACAGCGCGTGTAGAATTCACATCAGCCAAAGGCACCATTGGATTCTTTAAATATATACGTGGCACTGAAATGATTGAAAGGCCATAATTTTCAGGAAATGAATGTAATCCTGTTGTCACAAATCCCTGCACTTCCTTATAACCATATTTCCCTCTTGTGCCTTAACACCACAACTTGTCTGATCAGTGTAGAATTAACTGTGGATTATTCCAGTAGTCAGTGTGTCGAAGGAAACTTGTTTATGGTATTAAACAGAACCCACAATAGTATTCTCATTAATTAGCTATTTATAAGAATAGACTTAATTACTTTTTCTATTCTAAGTAAGAAGAACATTCAATATGTACATGTTATGGATACATTTATAGTATCTGCTGGGGTACATTTAAAGTTATCTTTCCTGAGATTTTAGGTTTCACAGAACATAAGGGATTGGAAGGGACCTAGAAGGATCATCCAGTCCAATCCCCCTGCCACAGCAGCATCACCTAGACCAAGCTGCACAGGAACACATCCAGGTGGGTTTTAAACGTCTCCAGGGAAGGAGATTCCACAACCTGCCCTGGGCAGCCTGTTCCAGTGCTCTGTTACCCCCATTGTGAAGAAGTTCCTGCTCATATTGATGTGGAACCTCCTATGTTCCAGCTGACACCCATTGCCCCTTGTCCTATCACTAGATGACACTGAAAAGAGCCTGGCTCCATTCTCCTGACACCCACCCTTCACATATTTACAGACATTAATGAGGTCAGTGTCCTCTTCTCCAAGCTAGAGAGACCCAGCTCCCTCACAATTAGCTTTTCCTGAAAAATACACTAGTTTAACAAAATTGTTAACAGAAAGATTTAAGACAATTTTTTGCTTATTTTGTAAAACTCCATACAAAAATCAAATTAAAAAATAATATTTAAAATGTTAAGGGCTTTAAAGCTTTCCTGTTACTTTAAACAATTTCTCTAATCGTGATTTTACGCTTAATAAGCAATTTATGAAAAAAAAAGTTTACTGGAGCGGCAGATACGTTTACAAAGTAATGAAAACTGGTTTGAAAATAAAGGTTCCTGCCATCAAGCCTAGGATGAAAAACTATTGAAAGAATTCATCAGTTTGAAGAGACCTGTAGATGGCATAAAAACTCTTGAGCAGGATACTGCTCTAGAAGCTGGGAAGGTATTTATCTATGGTGCTTAGAGATGTAAGTGGAGCTGAGAACTGGAGCAAGTCATTCAGAGTATTTCCACCTCCTGGCACAAGCTGACAATCATGACACGGCTACAGAGTGGAAAGGTTGTGCATATGGCTCTGAAAGGGGATGTTCGATAGGCATGCAAATCTGCGAGCAGCTATCAGTTATGGAAGTGAACAGAACCACTACACACAAAAAATTCATCTTTTCTTCCCTGCTTTGGCAACGATTTAAATGTTAAGCGTAACAACAGAAGGAGAGCTCCTTTCCTACCAGCTACAGTGAAGAAGTCCCAAACCCTGGCTCATCTAGTATCTGTCCAGTCCCACATGCTCTGAAAGCCTCTAGGCTCTTGCATGTCTAACACCACAGTTGTAAGGCACTTGGATGTCTGTTCTAGCAAGTACTTTATTCCCAAATTCAGTGCTGAGACCACGAAAAAGAGACAGAGAGACAGAAAGCACTGGATTCTAGGTCATCCATATGTCAGAGCTTCTTATAATAAGGCAGCTAATCCCAACACACTGTGAAATTTAAGAGAAATAAAGACAATACTTGCTGATGGATTATTCAACATACAATATTTGAAAACTTCTGATCCAATTTCCAGTGGGCAAGTAGTCAGGAAACAGTAATGGAAGCTAAAAGTTAACAGGTTATAGAATCATAGAATCAAAGAATAGTGTGGGTTGGAAGGGACCTCAGAGAGCATTTAGTTTCAACTCCTGTGCCACGGGCAGAGACAAGTTCCACTAGAACTGGTTGCTGGAAGCTCCTGCTACAACCTGCCCTTGAACCTTTTCAGGGAGGACACTTCCACAGCTTCTCTGAGCAACCTCTTCCTGTGCTTCACCACCCTCACAGCCACAAATGTCTTCCCAATACCTAAGCTAAATCTGCCTCCTTTCAGTTTACAACCATCTCCTTGAGCTACCGCTAAAGGTAGCTCATAACAAGCTCTGGACAGCTCCTGTGAAACCTTTCAGTCCTGAGTGAGAAGCATTTTTTGTTGAAACCCTGCTTTATCACAGGGTTTCCAACCAGGTCTATCAGTGATTAAACTAATTTAAAAAATCACAGCGAATACAGCACGTAAACACAGTATGTCGGCACTCACTTTTACACAACCCTGCTTTTCTCCTCACCTTTGGCAGCAGCACGAAGTTAAAAGCTAGCTGAGTGAGACTGGCAATGGTAGAGAACAAATTTCAGGCTTTTTGAAGGCGCTGAGATAGTGACCGGGATGATAAGAATGTATGTACACCAGAGTGAGCATCTCAGTTCATTGACAGTAACTCGACCATAACAAATGGATCTTCAGATCTCTTCTAGCAGAGGATGATTCATAAGGTAAGACTGACACAGGCTGTAGATCTTTATCAGTGACTATTCTATCTGCTTTGTTTTAGATCTGTGAATCACAAAAGCCTGTAAGATTTGAGATGAGAGCCATGAGCTCAACAAGTCAGCACATTTCTTCTGCTCCAATGCAGGGTCAAAGCGCTTGTGAGATATTTGTCTACCATCTCAACAATAACCTATAAAAAAAAAGAGATTCCCAGTCCCTTAGCCAATCTCTTGCTGCACTTCTCTATCCTTACCCGTATAAAGCTATCATTAACATCAGGTCTGAATCTCTTCTGCTGCTGTTTAAGCCCTCCATGACTTCTCTCAGTGGATGTGAAAAACCATTTATTCACTTCCTTTTTAGTATTTTTTTTTGTTGTTGAATGCTCTTGTTCCAGCCTTTCATCTCCATTCCTCTAGCCTAAGCACACAGCCATACAGGTGTCTATATTGTCGAATGCCATGAGTACTACTGTGAACATTCAAAAGAGGCAGAATCTCCAACTACTTGTTTAAAACATAGCAGCAAAGCAAGCTGATCTTAATGGGTTTTAAAAGTGAACTAAACAGCTAAAAGCCACTAATTACTCGAGGATTCTAGCCTACAGTTAAATGGACATCAAATGATATAGAAGAACTCACCTCTGATGCCATGTCTAGGCAGACAGCTGCAAACACGTGCATCTGCTCTGCTTGTGCTGAGGTGGCTAGAAGCTACTCAGCCGTACCGCTATGGCTCACTGGCTCAGCACAGCGTATCATCCTCACTGCACGACTTCAGGTTACAGCCACATCGCATCAGCTTGTCTAAGAGTAGGAATAAGAGAGCTACATGACCATCTGCACCTGTGCATGAAGACCTATGAAGATGTTTCGGCTTTGGGGCTGCATCTGCATCTTTTTAAGCTGCAGTCAGTGGAATGAGCCTCAGCCTTCCTGGGGACCAGGAGATGCTATTCTAATGCAGATAGCCGAGCATGCACATGGCATTATAACACAAACAGCTACACACATACTCCGAAAAGCCTCCATACTTTTAGAATCATGGAATATAACGGGTTGGAAGAGACCTCTAAAGGTCATCTAGTCCAACCTCCTACAACAAGCAGGAACGCTGCTAACTAGAGCAGATTGCTTGGAGCCTGCTAACACCTTATACTGACACAGGCGTAAGTCCAGTATTGTATGCACAAAGAAGGTGAGGAACGGAGTGAGATGTGTTGTTACCTGGAGTCAAACACAGAAGAGAAGGTGACAGAGCACTGGAATGGGCTGCCTAGGAGGGGGTTGTGGAGTCTCCTTCTCTGGAGACGTTTAAAACCCGTTAAAAACCTAGAAACGTTCCCGTGCAACTTGGTGTAGGTGGTCCTGCTCTGACAAGGGGATTGGATTGGATGATCTTTTGAGGTCTCTTCCCATTCCTAACGTTCTGTGATACCGGATACATATTTTCATACAATATCATGGGAACGACTCATTAATGCAAATTAACAGGGAATCAGGACTCCAATACAGTGAAGTGAAAAGCCACCTTAAAAAGAAGCCCAACTTTTAAATCCTTACCCTTTATATTTCTATGTTAGGGAACTCTACTGATTTCTGAGCTATGCAGTACCCTGTAAAACAAAAATTTTGGAGGAGCAGTGCAGCTTACACAATGCAGATAAAAAGTACATCAAAACCTGGAAATATTTGTGGGTCCCATCATCTCTTACATAGTTAAAAACATTCACTCTGAAAATATGACACTATTTCATGTGCAGAAGCATCTTCAGAAAACAGGCTGTAATTTTCCTCTTTCTCAGTCTTTTTGGCACCAGATGGCAGTGTGATACACAACCATTATATTCACCCCAATTAATTCTGATTTAAGCGGAAGAAAACCTTCATTAATCAGTTTGGTTACTATAGCTATGTAATTAAAAAGCTTACTAACCCTCTTGCTCATTTTCAGTCTTCCAAGTAAGCAGCTGTCACAGTACCAGAGACTCCCTTCGTCTTTTTGTTGCCAGTATTCCAAGTACAGTTCAGCATTAGCACCAGTTTTGCTCAGTTACATCTCACTAGCCTTTATCTAAAAGCACTTGTTCAAGACCTTTAAGATCAGGGAGTCCAGACATCAGACTAACTCTACCAAGCCCACTACCAAACCATATCCTTAAGCTCCACATCTACATGACTTACACATGTGCAGGGATGGTAATTCACGGTCTTCTCGGAACTGGAACAAGCTGGTGCTCAATCACAAGTGGTGTTCCCCAGGGTTCATCCTATTCATCGTGTTTGATGTGACACAGCCTCTGCCCCAGCTGGTCAGTCCCATCAGCCTGTAGTAGTCTGTGCTATAGTCCTTCCAGACAGGAGGACCCCCTGCACTGAAGGAGAGAGGATGAAGGTAGTGTTGGGTGGCCTCTGTCAGAGTTACAGCTGGGTGCTTCCCTCTCCCTGCAACTGCCAGGGCTGTAGCTCCTCACTGGTGAAGATGACAAGAAGATGTCTGCTGGCAACAAGTCACCCACCACACTCAGCAGTGGCCCCACGTTTTCACTATTCATCCTTGCTTGCCCATAGGTATGCGATGTGTAAGGTACGCAAAGTGTGTCTTTGGGATGTGGGACTAAAGGAGAGGGTTGTTTTGGGGGAAAAGTATCGGTGGGTTGGTGGTTTGCTTTTTTTACCCACTTTTTACTTTTTTAAATTAAGCTGTATCTTGAGAACCGTTGTCCTGTTGTACTAACAAGGGGCAACTGCTTCCTTTTCCCTACAAATAGAGAAAGAAACACAAATTACAGCAAATTAGAGTGAAAGAAACATGGGGAAAAAAAGACAAAAGCCTGCAGACTGTGCAACAAAGAGAGAAAGAAGTGGCACAAGAGTGAGCGCAGGTCAACCTATTTTGCAAGAGCACAGTGGGAGGAGATCTCACAGCTGCACCCACCAGTCTGATAAAAGACGAGACAAGTTAAACCTGGAGAGGTCGAGCAGTAGCCGATGGTAAGGCACAATCACTTCAGTCGACCCGAGTCTAATAACGCTGTCCTGCAGCGCAGTCTGGAAATGGCTGACAACAACAGCAGCGCCTGTCAATCTGTTCCTTGGCTCAGGATTTGGGGTTGTTTTTTCTTTTTCTCAAAGTATAGAGGCCAAGAGGCATAAAACAAAATGAGCAGCCACCAAGCCTGTGTACCATCAAGTGCTAGAAAGGAAACGACTGAAAATCCACAGCTGCATCAAGGACAAAGTACGAGAAAAAGAAATATAAAAGTTATAAACAACACCCGGTGCACAACAGGTATCTTAACTCTAGGACTAACACCAGACCTAAGGTCAGGTTGTCTCAGTCAGCATTTAACAGACACCAGGGCACGAGTACGTGTAGTTATATCAAATTGCTTTGCACTCCCCCAGTTCTAGACTTCTAAGTTGAAAAGGCAGTTCCCAATGGACCTGTGACCAAAACATCAACTCGTAGAATCAGATGTAGGGATCTGTGAGATGACTCCTGTATAGCCTTTCTTCTATTCATCCCTCTTATCAATTAGAAACATGCAATATCTCTGCTAGATCTTTAGAGAAATATGTGACTCTCTGGTAGAACAATCATGGCGACAACGAATGAAGAGTTTCAGAAAATTCATGAGTTTTCGTATTTATACAGATATTCTAATAAACTGGGAAGGTGAACCAGTGTCTGCATTGGCCAGAATGTATTCACATTGCAGCTCAACACTGATAGATTCTCTCTGACACTGTGGTTCATTATGTGCCATGAAAAAAAGGGGAAATGACCCAAATCATTGCCATAATGACTCTTGCACATGGCTTTCCAAATAGAGTAAAAAGAGAATAATCAGTGTACGAGAGAGAGAGAGAGAGAGAGAGGGGGGAGACGAGACTTTAAAAGAAAATGTCAAAATGAGTAATTTCTAAAAAATACATACTCCTTCTCATTCTGGATGAAAATATGGATGAAATCATAATAACTAAATCCTCCACTTCAAAACAGAAATTTTAATCAGGATCACTTGCTTTTAGCTCTTAATAACCTACCTCCTTTTACTGTCTCCCTATAATCCTCCTTTATAAATTCCTCCTGCCATAGATTTACTCATGAGGAACAGCTTCCCTTTGTGTTTGTAATGACCTGCCTTAATAGCAAAGTTCACTCAAACATAAAACTCCAGTAGTTGTAGCTGATGAAAATATTAACATTACACTGAGGACACGAGATCCAGTAAATGCAACCAATTAACGAGGTGATTTATTTTAAACCTTTGTGTGATACTTTGCAATAACACGTAAGAAAAGAAAGATGCGATTCTCTTTAAAAAAGCCTAAGAGTTTGTGAAGATTTCTTAGCAAGAACCGTTCAGCAAAAAAGCTTCTTAGAAGGAACTAGGAGTGTCAAAAGCAAAGAATTAATGAAAGCTTCAACTTCTTCGCACGCTATCAAAATGATCGCTCTTGAAGCACTGCACTGCGTAACACGTTAGTCACCATTGGGGTGAAGCAAAGAAGTTAGAGATTGTCTTCCACCAGTAGGGTGCCTGTGTCTTTCATCAGCAGACCCACATTTTCCCTAGTGTTCCTTTTTCTATTGATATACTCAAAAACTCCTTCCTTACTGTCTTTGATAGCCCTTACCAGATTTAATTCCAGATCACTATTAGCTCTTCTTGTCGCATCCCTGCATTCTCTGACAACATTCCTATACTCCTCCCAAGTGGCCACTCTTGTTCTCCACATTCTGTAGAGCTCTTTCACCTTCCAAGACCATTTTACCTGCCATCTTCAAACCAGAGAAACATGTTTCGCCCTTAGCAACAGAAGCAGAACCTCCCAAACCAACGGAAAACACTGGCTCAGCCTCTCTCACAGAAACTCCAAACTTTGATGGTAGCATCATCCACTGAGTTTCCCAGCTTTGTGCTCACTTCCATATATACCACAAACTGTTTGAGTCGCTGTCATCGCCAGGGCCAAGGTAAGCAAAAGATTTTTGAGTCCCTGATAACCTGTGTCACATATTAAGCGGGCATGTTCTCTCTGAGCGCTTAACAGAGGGAAAAGCTCAAAGCAGCTCAAGTCTACTTACAATCAGAGAGCGCACCTTTGTTTATTTAACAGCACTTGGCTGGCTGCGCACTGCAGGTGCCACCTCAGCTCAGAGCTGGCTCCCACATGCTGTCAGGTACACTCTCACAAGCCAAACACAGTTAGTTGCCAACTTGGCACACAGAAGACAAGAGTGACTCTCTGTTCTCTCTGTTTCTCGATGTGACAGTTGCACACTGCTGCAATCACAGGAGTCTGGCACGAGAGAACAACATTTTGGCTGCTAGAGGCCAAAGTTTTTTGTGCAAAATTACACTGACACCAGCTGTCAAAAGAAGAAAAGAGATTTCCCTCTGTCCAGGGAGAAGGTAACTGCGTGTACAAACTCGGTGTTTTCTCAGTCAGTCTTCTCCTAACCCATGAAACCCAGACCCTTACACAACTGAAGTACTGTAGTTTTATTTGTGGATTGTGCCAGGCATTTATTGAACGAATAGTACGAGACTATAACATTTAATAATAATAATAACAACAAAAACTAAAGGACCTCGTGACCTAACTAAGCACCTTTAACAGGCACCTCCATAAGCTAGTCATGACTCCTTAGTGTGACACACACACAGGTTGGGGTCATGCATGCAGCAGGCCACAGAGATGAACTACAGAGTATGTCTGTGCACTCCCTTTGCATCTACCCTATAGATGTCACAGCGTGTGACTCAGTGAAATGTCATTACTGGTTTCAACAGGATTAAAAATGGATTCAGCCCAGCCTCCAGTCATGTTAACACCAAACTCTACACATTCCCATGCTAGGAAAAGGGGGTCTTTTGTTCTCAGGGCCAAGGAATTACACCATTAAATGATATCCTCAGACTTAAAGTTCAGCCTCTATACCCTAGTACTCAGTACTTCAGGCATACCCATGTTTATATTCATTGCAACTCCATCTAAAGGTCTACCTCTAGGGACACTCACAGCCTGTGTGCACTGAAATGTTTACATACCAGGCATATTGCAACGGGTTAGGAAGCTAGAAGGTAGCAGAGTCCCAGACTGATGGTTGATATTCAAGCACCACTTCTTCTAACCTTGAGATTGGTGCATCCCTACACCAAAAAAGAATCAATTAGAGGAGCAAAAAGGTCTGCATGGATGAGCAAGCAGCTTCTCAAAGACGGGAGTTTACAGTAGAAGAAGGAACTGGCCACTTGGGAGGAATACAGAGACGCAGGAAAGCTTCCTACCAGCAACCCACTTCTCCACTATCAAAACCCTGCCCAGCTCAAACTACAACAGACAGGTGCCAGGAGGAGGAGGCTAGACTCCTCTCACTGGTGCCCAGTTACAGGGTAATGGGCACAACCTGGAACTTCAGGAAGTTCCATCTGAACATAAGGGGAAACTTCTTTACTTTGAGAGTGATTGTCATGGCTAAGGACAAAATAGGATATTGATAGAGCACTGGGACAAGGCTGCCCAGAGAGGATGTAATCTCCTTCTCTGGAGACTTTCAAAACCCTCCTAGACATGATCCTGTGCAACCTGCTCTAGATGAAACCGCTCAGGCACGTGGATTGAACTAGATTACCTCCGAAAGTCCCTTCCAACCCCTGCCACTCTTCGATCCTGTGAGTCAGCTCCAAGGAGTCAACCTCCCCACCCCAGCTTCAAATTTCCTGTGAAATAAGCAAGACTCCAGAATGCAGATTGTCATAGCCCTTCACACAATAGATCTGTGCTATGCTAGAAACAAACTCAATATGCTTTATAACAAAAGATGTGTTTATACCACACCCTGTGATGAGGAGACTTGAAGCTACCTGACTTTGTAGAGAACAATTGATAATTCAATAGACTGAAAGGGTCAGAGAGACATTAATGATTTTTACTATCCAGTCCTGCGATAGAACATTCACCAGGGAGCTGAGCTTCAGTAGTCTTTCAGTTATTATATATTAAACAGCCCTTGACCGATATACTAAATAGTCAGTTAAGCACCATGTGAACACTTGCTCATGTCTGCTGCAATCACTACCTCTCAAAGTCATGACCCTTTTCCATTTTTTATCTGGGAAAAATGCCTTAAGTCTTTTTACTATGATGTTCCTGGACTACAGCACGCCAGCAGCTGCTGAAGAGTCAAGTTTTGTGTCTTCTTCAATATTACCTTTCTGCTAACGGACAGGGCTGTCTGCAAAGTACCTCACGTGTGGGAAGCCCGTCGTGCTCACGTACGAAAAGGCTTCAGCAGCGCAAGGACGTGTTGCTCTACAGAGTTTCTGGAAGCCCACCACTGTGTATACAGCAGACACTCAAATAATTGGGTAGTAAATTTTGCAATAATGATGCACCAGTGCTCAGAGTTTGTCAGGTTATTAAGATTTAGCTTAGGCAAGATGAAAGGATTACAGAAAATGTGAATTTATAAAACAGTTAGAGTAATGCGATAACAGTTAGAAACACATGATTAACATTTAAATTTCAACTCTAAAGCTTTCAATTTCCTAATCTAGCATCTCAATACGTTTATGTGGCTAAGCTGCTAGCTCTAGAAGTCATATCCAGCTGGAAGGTCTTGAGTTGTATTTCCAGCTCTCACGGGGAAAGACGACTGACTCATAGAGCCACTCCAGGTGATAATGCCCCTGCTTTGTACACAAAAGCACTGAGAGCCTGGGGGAGCTGGGTCTCTTTAGCTTGGAGGAGACTGAGGGGTGACCTCATTAATGTCTATAAGTATGTCAAGGTGGGTGTCAGGAGGATGGAGCCAGGCTCTTCTCAATGTCATCTAGTGATAGGGCAAGGGGCAATGGGTGTAAGCTGGAACAGAGGAGGTTCCACATCAATATGAGAAGGAACTTCTTCCCAGTGAGGGTG
>JAOXOE010024284.1:0-22555 GCA_028565055.1 Phoeniculus purpureus
TTTAAGGCCAGGCTGGATGAGGCTCTGGCCAGCCTTATCTAGGGTGGGATGTCCCTGCCCATGGCAGGGGGATTGGAGTAGATGATCTTTCGAGGTCCCTTCCAATCCCTAATGATTCTATGATTCTAAATAGTTTTACAATGCGCTGACAGAATATAGAGCATGAGGTTTGATCTATGCAGAAGCAATGAGAAGAGAACTCTGAGTTAAATCACTTATCGCTCTTTACAAATACCTGAAAGGAGGTTGTGGAGAAGTGACGGTTGGTCTCTCCTCCCAAGTCACAAGTGATAGTAGAAGAGGAAATGGCCTCCGGTTGTGCCAGGGCAGTTTTAGATTGGACATTAGGAAAAAATTCTTCACTGACCAACAGAGTGGTCAGGGATTGGAGCAGGCTGCTCAGGGAGGTGGTGGAGGCACTGTCCCTGGAGGTGTTAAAAAATGAGTAGATGTGGCCCTGCAAGATTTAGTGGGCATAGTGAAGTCAGGCTGATGGTTGGACCAGATGATCCTGTAAGTCTCGTCCTTAATTATTATATAATCTTAATTATTCTGTGATTAATTTCTTATACTGTGCTGGTTTGAGGGTTAAAGGCGGAACCCTCTAGAACAGATTCTTCAATTCCCTTCCCACCAATACAGGGAGGGAAAATAAACAAATTTGAAAATTTCAATAAATTATAATTTTTATTCAAAATGAAATAAATTTAAAATAGGGAGGAGAAAAACAACGAGAAAAACCTTCACAGTAGAGGGAAAAGAAAAAGAATAATTCAGGAATACAGTGTAAGGGAAGAGCTGCGTACAGAAGGCAATTTGGTGTAATTCTGGCCTCCAGTCGCTAGGGGGCGCTCGCCGCCGCCCGCCCCCGGCTACTTTCACGTCGGCGTCGCGCGGGGAAAGAAGGGAGGACATGAAAATGGCGCGGGCCGCTCGCGCGCCCTTCCCCCGCGTGCAGCGGGCGCGTGGAGCTCGGGACCCGCTGGCGCCCCGCTCTGCTGGCGCTCCCCTGGCAACCGCGCGCCCCAAACCCCCCGCAGCCCACCTCCCCCTCGCGAAAACAGAGCCGCACTTAGAACCAGTCTAAGGCAAAATAAAACGCCTTAAAGTGCGACAGAGATCCCCTCCCGATCCGCCAGTAGCAGTTGGTAAAAGCTTAACGAGAGGGCAGCGTGCAGGAGAAGGCAGGAGGGCTCGGCAGTAGATCAGCGCACAGGAGCCACGGGCCTTCTCTCCTCCACCGCTGGCCGGGCCTGCTCCCGTCATCCCCTGCTGGCTTCTTTTTCCCAATGGTCCTCCAGGACCTCCTCCTGTGGCGTAGAGGGCAGTGGTTTGGGAGATGCAGAAGTTCTTTTTTCTGGGTCCTAACACACAGACCAGCACATATACATTAAGAGGTGGAAAGATTCAGGCTCTGCTCTTCATAACATTGATGAAAGCAGAAGAACCATACCACAAACAGAACCTGGCCCAGACTACTGCTGTCTTAGATGGTAGGAAGATTTCACTTCAAGTGTTTCATTGCAAAAAGGGGCAGGAATTTTCATTTCTGAGCAACTAGATTAAATTCCGTGCAGAACAGCAGTGGCCTGGGGTATATTCCCAGCTGACTTGTGCTCATTTCTCATTCTGCAGCAAAAACTTGGACTTGGGAATAATACCTGGGAAGTCCAGAGCATAGCACCAGCAAAAGGTCTGCGTTGTACTTGATATGTCATTCAGAATGAGTGAGGTGAGGAAATGGAATCCTTGTCTGCAGGCTTCAGTTGCCATCATGCAACTAACATTGCAAACAAAATAAAGAAATGGACTGAGTGATATTTTGTGGTGACTGGACACCAAATCTGGCTAGGACTGTTGTTTCTGATGACGTACTTTCTAATCAAGTAGAAATTTCCATCAGGACATGGTCATTTTCCTGAGTTCCCCCTTTCAGACTGCTGCCATGGAAACTGTCATGTGCTAGGAGCAGGGGACAGTGATTCAGTCCCACCGCAACCCCCATGCCCTGACAGGCAGCCTGACGCAAGGGCATGGCCCTCACCTCAATACACAGTGTCTTATATGATTGAGGCAAGATGTTCCCCAGTCATTGCAACTCTGATTCAGTTTCTCTAGCTGTTTATGAATATTGAATTGTCATTAAAATTACTGAAATTTATAGATTTGAAAATTAGTTGTGAAAATTGATGCAGATCTACCCTACAAGATTTCCCTGAGGCATAAGTAATACAACCAGAAGTGTCCTTAGGTAGGAAGAAAGTCCTACTATCAGCTATAATGCTGGTTATTACTGTTTTCTTTATCCATCTCCAGTTCTGATTATTTTCTTGGTACAGCCATGCCAGACTAAGCAGGGCTTCACAAATCAGGCATGCAAAGCTCGCTGATATATCTTAGAGAAATTAAAGACAGTGGAGACCTTCAGAGATATTCTACTCCACCACTTCACGTCCCTTGATACTTCCTTTCCCACATCAGCAGCATCTTTGCTCCTTAAAGTAGGGGCTGAGAAGCATCTGTAACTAATAGCTATAGCTGAAAATATCCCTCCTTTGAGGAAGTGAGTTTTGCCAGCAATTAGGCAGCCAGCACTTTGCTGTCTCCCCACCATGCTGTGAAGGATGGAGCAGTTTTCACCTAACATTGCCTTTCTCAACATTTAACAAACTGCTCTGAATGCCTATGATACCCTCTAGGCTCTCTTCTGCTGATTAAGGAACACTGGCCACCCTCCTGCACTCAGGCAGGTTCATCTGAGAGACCAATGTTTCACTGACCAGCAAGAAGCTATTAAATTATGAGCTGTCTACTCTTGGCAGCTGATGCACAGCCTTAATCTGCTCTCAAACCACTACTGACACCTGTATCATTTCTCAAGGGTTTTGATAACCTATGGCTGCAAATGGTCACTAATGGATAGCCTCAGTGTTGCTTCCACAGGTAATTTTTTTACTATTCTTCTCAATAATATTTTTTGCCTAAAGATTGAATGAAATCTTTTTGTCCTTGTCAGAATGTAGAGAATCATCATTTCTTTCCATCCTCTTTTTTGTAATTGAGCCAATACCATTATTCTAACCCAGCCTTCTCAGTCATGGTTTTCTTTGCTCCATTCATTTGACTGTTTAGCCAAACGTTTATCCCTTTCCCTCTTGTTCTGCGCCACAATGATACCTCTGAGGCCTCAGCCAAGATTGGGGATGCTGGATGCTGCGTATTTGCAGTTACCCTCGTACACACACACACATGCTGTGGGAAAGGCCTCTATCCTCGAGACTTGCATTTAATTCAGGAGGGTTAAAATGCCAGTAGATGTTCAGGGGAAGATTAACGTCACCCAGAATCTGTGTCACAGATGGAGAATGAACTCGGGTGTTGGGTAGCATTGAAGCCACACACAGCTTTGTTCCCATTCACAGCCATGAAGGGATTTAAAGAAAAGTGTCTGGCAGCCAGCAGCAAACAAGCAAAGCAGAAAAGGGGCAGAGGGAACAGCCCTGCAATGCAGATGAATTTACCTTATATCAGATGCTTTATTTTCAAAAAATCCAGACTTTTTTAAAAATGCCATTAATATTCCGTGACTCCCTGTTCTTCACAAAAGCTGTCGCAGACATGACTGACTTGAACCGTTGCAATTATCCATGATCCTGATATATTTTTGTCTTAGAAGGTTCCAGTCTTAAGGTCTGTACAAATGATGTCCTGTATTTTTTTCCACACTATTGTATTACAATCATTACTGTGCTCTGAAAACTGCCACTACCAGCTTACCTGCGTTTTTCATTCAAGCAGAATGAAATATCCCAGACCCTGCCCCCTGTGCCACAAGCTCTTTTCAGAATATGTAGATTTCCAGAAGCAAATAAAGATTAAAATTCCCAAACTGAAAGCATTGATATCAAAACAGATACAAACCCAAAGATACCTTTTGGCCTGTGACTATTAACTATCTCCTTTAGCACTGGGTATGTTAATAGAGTAGGTTCATACCTTCCAAACAAAGCAGCAAAATCTGCTCCATTTAAATAAGCTTTGCAATTATTACTCCATTCATTTGGTACATCTGTCAGGTACGGTAGTGCTCTGCTAAATATCACACGTGCTGGAGAATTCTGCATGTTTAAGCAACAAGCCACACTGTGGCATGTGATTAACTCTTGCACCCACCACAGTTAGTTCTTTATGGATGCCAGCAGCAGAAGCCATCTGGATTACCTCCATATGCCAATGACAGTGAGGTACCAACTGCCTGAGAGTGCTTGAGGGTCAATGTCTGTCTCTCTCTTGCTGATCTCAAGTGAAGAATCACAATGAGAGACTAAGAAGGCCTATTCTTGGCTGTGCAGAAGCATCTGTAGGAGACTCATTTGTTCTGGGGTGCTTCTCCTGACTACAGGAGGCAGACCCTGATGGGACTGTTACTCACCACCTTGGCTTCACTAAGAGTCAATCTGGGTTTCTGGTCATCAAATCTTTTAGGATGAAAATTACCCTACAAGGCAGGAGAAAGCTGGGTCACTACTGGCCTAGAATGGAAGTTCATGCCTGGTGTGGTTCCTTCTCCAGCAAGTTGTTGGAACAATTCTTCTTCATTTCAGTGGCAAAGGCATCCGCACGAATATAGTTCCCTTAAAAAAAATAGTGTCAAATTGAGCCAAGCTACAGATAAGCACCCATCATCACTAGACCGGTGTGTGGTAGCAGAAACCCCTCCAAGAAAAATGTGCAGAGACTCACACAGTGAATCATTTCCCTTGCTCATTTGGAAACAAGCAGACTGGGAATGTCAGGACAATGAAGCTGTAGACCTGTAATCAGCATTAAGAAGTGTAAGAAATATGAGATCTGTGCTCAGAACTAAATTTGGGATATATCTTTAACTAGGCACCTTAAAGTGTAATTTCTTTAGACATTGTAGACAGACATACATTGAACATACTTGTTCTGTAAGACCAGAAAGTATTAAATACTAAAAAAGTAGGTGTGAAAACACTCAGAGACAGAAAGACCTTTGAAGTTCTTTTTTTACTGACAACTTAACAAACTTAAAATATAAAATACCTGTTCTTCATCCCTTCCTTCTAATCTCATTTTTATAATAAGAGAAAACGAATTCTTCATAGAAGTTTCTTTTCTTCTTTTCAGCACTTCTACGGAATCAGGTTCTTCATCAGAAATGCTATGTCTGCTTTTCTTTTCTTAATTCAACCAGAAGATTACATGGTGAGTGCAGTTGTCTTTCCTAAAGAACAAGATTTCCTTTCTTTCTGCGTATCACACATGATTGAAAATTTAAGAAAATTTAAGAAAAATCATTTTATTATTTTGTAGGATCTTGAAGGGCAAAGAAGTAAAAACATCCTGCATGTAATTTATTCTTGTCAGGATTTTATTCAGAAATCATCTGCAAAGCATCGTGCATCCTGGTTGTAAATATACATAAATGGCCAATCAAACAAAACAATGGCAATGGAGGTTTTTTAACTGCAATCGAGAACAGTCTGAACTGCAATATGTTTGCTTCCAAAATGCTGGAACAAACTTCTACTGCAGGGAGAAATTAGCAGAGAAACCTACTGAAATACAAAGCATAATCCTATCTGTATTGATCAAATTAATCTCATGTGTTCCTGATACCTGAAAGGGGCCTATCAGAAGGTTGAGGAAGACTGTTCACAAGGGCAGGGAATGAGATGAGAGCTAAAGGTTTGAAGCTGGAAAAGAGGAGATTTAGGTCAGACATCAGGAAAATGTTCTTTAATCTGAATGTGGTGATCACTGGAACAGGTTGTATGGAGAGATGGTAGAGGCCTCATCCCTCGAGACATTCAAGGACAGGCTGGACTGGGCTCTGGGCAATCTGGTCTAGTGAGTGATGTCCCTGCTTGTTGCAGGGAGGTTGGACTGGATGGTCATTGGAGGTCACTCCCAATTCTGTAATTCTATGGTTCTATTCTGTGATTTGAAGTTGCTTTGAAATAACACATAAAAGCCAAAGCAGGTTTTAGACCTTCAGTATTCAAAAAGCATTTTCAGGACAGAAATGGTCACTGTGACCAGCTTGCCCTTTCAGGCGAGACACACATCACATAACTTTTTCCAACTAGCCGTAGTACCTTTAAGCTTTCTCAGGATGGGATGAATCACTCCTCTTTTATTCTCTAAAAATGTAGCTTGGAGAAGGAACTTAGAAAAGACTGACAAGCTGTGATTTTTTTTCATTGGGACCGTACTTTCCCTTCTATTCACTCTCAGTTCAACTACTGACTCACCATGCGACTGTGGACTAACCTCCAACCTCAGTGAGTCTCAGTTCCCATACTTGTAAAAGGCAATGACCATTTCAGTCAAGCATTTGTATTGGGTTTATATAGGATTTAGTTTAACACCTCAAAGCACCATTCTACACTTTTCTCCTCTTCTCTGGAAAATGTTTCAAACCAACTTCCCGAAGAACTGTTGCTTCTTTGCATTTTGTATGCAGCTGGGTGGTGACTCAGCCTTCACAACAAAATTCTTGGTGTTTACTTCCAGATGTTGTCTCCACTGTCCATTCACTTTACTGCATGTCCTATAATCTATGGTATTATCCAATTCACAGCATTTCTCTCGACAGTGTGCTGCTGGGAGGTTTACTTGCAGATTTCAATTGGACAATAAAGAAAATCAGAAAGGAAGCCAGCTTGCCAGACAGCAGCGTGTGAACAGCAGCGGTGGGAGAGCCTTGAATTTTTGTACTGCTGCAATGAAATTATTGGTGTTGACAGTGGAAAAAGGACTTTGCAGTGAAAACAAGCATTCAGCTATCTCGTTCTCAACAGAACTTGGTTTTGTCATTACACGTAACTGGTTTTGTCATGTACAATTAGTGCTTTCAATAGAACAGTTTGGGCAACATCACAAAACACTGTGTCAAGGAACACTTAATACATTTATTTACGCTTTTGGAGAGAGCCTTCCCCTTTATTATGCTCTACTGCTCAGTGACAGGGTGTGTTTACTGATATTGTAAAGTAAGACTTTCACATTCACTGACCAACCACATCAAGAACTACCACGCAAAGCATCATATAGGCATTTCCAGCTCACTAAAGTGGCGCAGTTTGTAACTGTAAGAAGTTTAGAAGGATCATACTCATATAATTCTTCTAGATTATTCTACAACCTGGAACCCAATGAAGCACACCACTTCCTAGCCCTCCGTTCAAAGTAAACTCAAATTCAGAGTAAAGTTTATTTCCCATTGAAGTCATACTCCAGGCACCAATATTTTAGATGGGCTTCCAGGTAGGACTAAGACACATACATGTATTTTGCCCATTTTTATGCCATCCCCCTAAACTCATTAGTCATCAGGGTGAGACAGATGAAACTAGTGATGTCTGTAAATGAGCTTGTTGTCTAAGTGCCTGTGGTGGGTTCAAGACCACAATTAAAAAAAAAAAAAAAGGAAAAGAAAAAGCATCTTGAATAGAATTTGCCAGACAATGGATAGCTTAGGGAAAATGAAAAGGGTTTATTAAATCTATAAGTATATACAGAAAGAGGAAAAACAAGTTAAGCAAGATAGTGCATACAAACCAGAAACTCCATCACAAATACCATCACATATTCTGAGAAAAACACGGTGGGAGATTACTACCATATTGGTCCTTAGGTTTTTACATTAGAGACCTGGGGAAAGCATGTCAGTCAAGCAGAGAGGGGTAAAACCACCCTCTCTTGTATTCGTTCTGAAAGACTTGTCAGGTCCGCTATAAGTTGGACACCCTGGTCTTCAGACACTTGGCCATTCCAGACCAGCAAACTCTTCAGTTCTTCAGTGTAGCTTGTCCAGCAAAATGCTGATCAGACAGGCCTGATTCCTCAGAGCCTGAAGTGCATCCCTCATTGCAGGAGACATGCCTTAAAAAAAGAACCCATTCTCCTTTCTTGCCCAAGGTCTAAGGATTCTTGAGTCCTTCTGCTTTCTTCAGAACAGGTAGTTCAGCTAAGCACAAAGGAATTCTCAGATGCCTCTCCTGAGGCTTCTTCTCTCCCCAATACTCGAGCATCGTCAGCTTTTCTCAGTGGCAGAAATGACAGACAGTCTCTCTTCCTGCTGATCAGTGGCTCAAAGATGGCAGCGGACACGTGAGCACAAGATGGCTGGTGTCAGTAGAGGTCTCCGCCATGTCATAAACATAGAAAACAAAGAGTTCGATTCCCCTCCTGTCTCTCTCCCTCTTTCTCTCCTCTCCTCCCACCTCAGCTACAGGGAGTATTTTTCAGCTTACCAGGTAGATGGATGCAGATCTGGGTTGCCCCATGGAGGGGGGAATCGGGACTAAGTTCTTGATTCTCGGCTTGCAGTTCCAGCTTGGAGCAGAAAAGGGGCCCGGGGTGGAGGGCAGCTGCTGCCCACCCCCTGCCTCTGGGAGGCCAAGGTGGTTGCGGCAGCGGCTGCATCCCCTCCTGTCCTGTCTCCCCACTCCCACCCAGAAGGAGAGGCGGAGTGGGCAGGGAAAGACTGAGCCCCGTGTCAATGTGCTGGGGCAAAGTTCCCAGAATTGTAAAGGGCTGGGCTGGGTCGCAGAAGAAAATAACCCTTCTATAATGTCACCTAGTGCCCAGACCTCCCCAGTACAGGTCACGGGAAGAATTCTCTTAATGCAAAATGCACATTTTTCTTCATGAAATCACAACTCTACACATTTGAAAATTTTGGTAATTTTCAAACTGCAGCGGCGTCCCTTGCAGTCAATGAAGAGTGATAGCTGGCTCTAAAGTGTCAGTCATCTCATCCTGGGGTAGATATCTGACCTAATTGAGATTAATTTCCATCTAGACATCTTTGTTTGTCAAGGTCAAAAGACATGAACTGATTGAAGAAATGTACAATGGAAACAAGTGAAAACTGTCAGGAGTAACAACCTAAGTCTACACCACATAACTCACAGCCTAGGAGGACTCACAGTCTATGAGGACATGCAAGATTGTACAGCAAGAGGGTAAAAGCTGTGCTAGCACCAGCAATATTCTTTTACTGGTGATGAACACTATGCAGAGTGGATTATCAGAAAATGGCACATGTTCTCATCTCACCCACCAAGGTTCCTAACATGCAAGCAAAGCAGATGGACTGACAGTGACATGCCTGATACAGACTGATGAAGTCATGGACATATTTTTCTTGAAGGTTGCTCTTGGCAACCACAGAGCCTGTCTTTCTGTTCCTGTCAGACCTGCCCAGTTTCTTTGTGGTGGCCCAATGGGTGGCAACTGACACCATGCTCTTTTCTGTCTCAGCTTTCTGTTGGTTTCTGTACAGCATTGCCGAGATACCTTTTCCAGAGTAGGTCTTTCGCCTGTGAAAACTGGTCTCAACCACAAAGTCTTTCATATCAGTTATGCAGCTTCATTATGTGGGTATTTTCTTCCATCCTCCCATTTGTCCTACTCAATGACAAGATTTCAAAGTACATCCAATTCCAATATTTGAGTTTTGGAAAGGCATCTATTGCAGATGGTACTTATTAAGTAGTTTAAGTCATTACCTCTTAGGATGCGTCTCCTTGCTTACACTGGAACAGCCAGGGAGTAGAAGGGATCTCTGGGAATTTGGTTAATTAATCCAAATGCAAACACTAATTAGACTTTATCATAATCAACTAATTAATTCTTCCAACTCAGTAGTTAATGTAATGAGCAAAAGCAATACAACCAGCTCTTGCAAGACATGAACTTCAGCTTAGAAAATAAAGGAGCAAAGGCCATTTAAACCAATTAAGGGAAAGTATATAGATGAAGTTACCCAGAGGGGAGGTGGTTCTGGGGTACATGACACAGTTAAGCTGGCGTTTTTCCTTTGCAGAAATGATTTGGAAGTGATTTCTAGCCAACATCAAATGTCTTCCACACTTTCCCAGTTATGAACTGAGCTTGTCTTGTTCCAATTGCCTCAACTCCTCTTGAGTAACTATTTTGTAAGCCGTATTTTCTTTATTCTCAAAATAATTACACTAAACCCCAATTACATTGACCACCAAGGGTCAGTACTGGGACCAGTACCATTAAATCTATCCATTAATGACTTGGATAAGGGATTAGAGTGCACTGTCAGCAAGTTTACTGATAACGCAAAGCTGGGAGGAGTCGCCGATACCCCAGCAGACTGTGCTGCCATTCAACAAGACCTGGACAGGCTGGAGAGCTGGGCAGGGAGAAACTGAGTGAACTATAACAAAGGCAAGTGTAGAGTCTTGCATCTGGGCAAGAACAACCCCAGGTACCAGTATACTGTTGGAGAGCAGTGTAGGAGAAAGGGACGTGGGGGTCCTAGTGATGGATGACCATGAGCCAACAATATGCCCTTGTGGCCAAGAAGGCCAACAGCATCCTGGGGTGTAGTTAGCAGCTCAAAAGAGGTTCTCCTCCCCCTCTACTCTGCCCTGGTGAGACCGCATCTGGAGTATTATGTCCAGTTCTGGGCCCCTCAGCTCCAGAAGTACACAGAACTGCTGGAGAGAGTCCAGCACAGAGACACAAAAATTATTTAGGAAGTGGAACACGTCCCTTATGAGGAAAAGCTGAAGGAGGTGGGTCTCTTGAGCTTGGAGAAGATGAGAATGATGGGTGACCTCATTAAAGTGTATAAATATGTGACGGGTGGGTGTCAGGAGGATGGAGCCAGGCTCTTCTCAATGTCTTCTAGTCACAGGACAAGAGGCAGTGTGTATAAGCTGGAACATAGGAGGTTTCATATAAATATGAGAAGTATCTTCTTCCCAGGGAGGTGGCAGACCACTGGAACAGGCTGCCCAGGGGAGTTGTGGAATCTCCTTCTCTGGAGACATTTAAAATCCACCTGGATAGGTTCATGTGCAGTTTGGTTTAGGTGATCCTACTGTAGCAGGGAGTATGGACTAGATGATCTTTTGAGGTCCCTTCCAATCCCTAATGTTCTGTGATTCTGTGATTCTATGAAACCTGCCCTGAGGAGGATGAAGATGTTATAGCATGAGTGTATCAGTGCTTCCCTCTTGCATAAGGGTTTAAATTGAGTGTCAATAGGAGGACAGTGTTTTCCTGATGCTTTTAATGACGTGGTGTCATGCAGACCTTGGAAATCTGGAGGGATGGATCAAAGAAACCTAAGAACAGAAACTTACAGAATCCTGTTTTTACACATAAGGATGAACAACCCCATGCACCTGGTACAAGTAGGTTCAAACTCTTGGAAAGCAGCTCTGTGAAAAGTGAACTGTGTGGGTCCTGGTGGACAACAAACTGATGACAGCCATGATAGGAATGTAAGCTAGTTCCAAAGCTTTCTCGATAAAACTGATCTTCTAGGCCTGTACCATCAAATGAAAACATATTTCTCCAGTGCAGTTCTATGTTCCAAGGGAAATACTTGGTAGCTCTTTGAGTCAAAACTTTTCAGTCTGCACTCCTAGCAGTTGAGGCTTATGAATTCAGTAATTAACAGTGCTCAGATAATGAGAAATAACTTATTAAGCTGAGGTAACTCAGTTCCTTGCATATGTCCACACTGTCCAGCTACCTCCAGTCTAATAGGATTTTACCCCGAGCAGAGTCACAATTATTATTAAAAACTATGGCATCTTTGTCCGACAGAAAATCTATTGGAAGGTTTCTACACAACACTCACTTGCTCACTGCGTTCTTGTATGACCTTTAATTAACTGAATTTCTGAGCAGCCTCAAATCCTGCCCACTCATATCTCCTCTCTGGCAAGCTCCTGTCCTCCCTCAGATCTGTTCCAACCTCCTTGTCACTTTTTGGTGTCTCTGAGGTCTGGATGTCTGCAGGTCTTCAACTGTGTGCTGAGATTTCCTAACCTGTTGCACCATGTGTTCAACTACCTTTTGCCAAAAGTGAGCTGAGAATCACTCCAAAGGAAAGAGCAGATCCTTTATCCAGATGGTCCATCCAACAGCCTCTTTTCAAACAACACAATAAGGCCAAATATATAAAACTGACATTTTCCATCACAACACATTAAAAAATTCCTCCTGCTATCTCTTTCTTCAGGCTATTATTTCAAACCTCTCTTCCTCTGAGATCTCTGATATGTTTTTGCTAAGGTCATTTCTGGTGTCACTATCTTCAAAGTCATCACCATGTGAGAAGACCAAAGGGTCATTCATTGCATGTTTAACCAGCAGATCAGAGCCTGTGCCCTGACTTTAACAGGTTACAAGTACAGATGACAACCAGCTATATGCCCTTCCTCACTACGAGATGTTATTTCTCCTCAGCTGAGCAGCACCATCAAGTCACAAATACATCAGTCCCAGCCAAATTTATTGTGTGGTGGCACCTTTCATGGGCACTTCAGTCAAATGAGTCAGGCTGTCAGCTCAGTAGCCAAGGCCCAGATATCTGCAGCCCTCTGCCTCTTCCCATCCTGATAGTGTGTTAGTCCCTGACAGAAGGCAGCTGCATTGCACAACACTGCAGATTTATCTCAACTCTTCTGTTATAGTCACGTCTCATCTGGCAGCTGTGTAGGTGGCTAAAGGAACAAAAGCACAAAAGCAGCAAAGAAAGAGCTTCCTATAGCACTTCACTATTTTGCATTTGAGAATGAGATGAGACAATGGCGCAATTTTGCTTTCCCTCTGAGAACAGGACATAAGTCAGACAGCGGTGCTGTGTGGGAGGTGTTACCTCAAGCAGCAGCACTGCTTGAATATTCAGTAACTAAGGGCTCTATTCAGTAGGCACCGTGTGGGTCTGTGCAGGACAGGCAGCAGAAAGAGCAGGTTATAAGGGATATATAGTCATGCATGGTGTTTATAGATGAGGGACATTTAGGTAGATGTGGTGGTGATGGATGGATGAAAAGGAAAGGGAGAAGGAAAGATCGAGTGACATGCATCACAGAACAACAGCAAGCTCTTGAGGGATTGTTTGCCATCCAGAGAGACCTTGACAGGCATGAGAAGTGGGCCTATGAGAACCTCATGCAGCCCAACAAGCCCAAATCCTGCAATCAAAAGCAGGCTGAAAAGAAGGCTCGAGGAGGATCTTACAGCAGCTGTCGAGTTAAAGAGAGGTCTACGAGAAAGCTGAGAAAGGACACACTTTTATCAGGGAGTGTATCAACGGATAATTGTTTAGGTTTCAATAGTGCCAATTGTCAGGTCCTGCATTTTGGTCACAACAATCCCATGCAATGCTACAGGCTCGGGGAAGTGTGGCTGGAAAATGGTCTGGCAGAAAAAGACCTGGGAGTTGTAATTGACAGGTGGCTGAATATGTGTCATCAGTGTGCCCAGGTGGCCAAGAAGGCCAATGGCATCCTGGACTGTATTAGTAACTGTGTGTCCAGCAGGAGTAGAGAGGTGATTGTCCCCCTGTACTCAGCATTGGTGAGACCACACCTTGAGTACTGTGTCCAGTTTTGGGCACATCAAAGTACTGGAGACATCAAGGTGCTGGAGTGAGTACAGAGGAGGGCAACAAAGCTGGTAAAGGGCCTGAAGAATAAATCTGATGAGGAGAGATTGAGAGAGTTGGGGCTGCTTAGTTTGAGGAAGAGGAGGCTAAGGGGAGACTTCATTGCTCTCTGCAATTATCTGAAAGGACATTGTAGAGATGTTGGTGCTGGTCTCTTCTCACAAGTAATCAGCAACAGAACTAGAGGGAAGGGCTTCAAGCTTCAACAGGGTGTGTTTAGATTAGACATTATGAAAAAATTCTTCACAAAGAGGGTGGTCAGGCACTGTAATGGGCTGCCCAGTGTGGTGGTTGAGTGACCATCTCTGCATGATTTTAAAATACGCTTAGATGTGGTGTTGGGGGATACGGTTTAGGGGTGAACTTGTGGAGTAGGATTGATGGTTGGACTCGATGATCCCAGGGGTCTTTCCCAAGCTGAATGATTCTGTGATTCTGTAATGTTAGGATGAGAGGTAATGGTTTCAAAGTGAATGAGAGAAGATTTAGATTAGATTTAAGGAAAACACTGTTTACTGTGAGGGCAGTGAAACTATGAGGCTGTCAGAGAAGTTGTGAATGCTTCTTCCTGGAAGTGTTCAAGGCCCGGTTGGATGGGGCTCCAGGCAACCTGGTCTGGTGAGAGGTTTCCCTGCCCATGGCAGGAATGTTGAACTAAATGATCTCTAAAGTCTCTTCCAACCTAATCCATTTTCTGATTCCATGCCTCTATGACTGTATGAAATACAAGTAAAGTACAACACACGGTGACCATGATATAGACCTGAGTAAAACCATTACTTCTACCCAGGAATGTTATCTGTTATAGGTTTTTATGTTCTCTCTTTGAAAAACACAAGTTGTGTGCCATAGCTGGCAAGTAGGGATAAAAACTGGCTTTTCTAAGGCCAGGCAAAAAATATCTAGAGAGCAGAGAACTCCACGAGGGTCGTTGTAGGACAACACCATAAGCATTAGGCCAGCTTGTCCAAAGTTCTCTGTACAAAAATATTGCTCCTTTCTCCATGTAATCCTCATGGTATATAATTCTTTGGCACCAGGATGTCATGGAATGATGGTTTATCCTCTACATATGTATGTGAGGCACTTGACATGGGGATAAATTCAGTAAATGCCACTTCCAGAGAGCAAACAGCTGTTACAGAAATTCTAGATACGCCCCTTGGTTGCTCTGCATTGAAGCATATTCTTCACTTTGTGTTTTGGCTTCCAGTTCCTCTCCCTCTTGAATGTCTCCTTCATTTTAGTATTTTATCCCTTCTTTGATAAATCACGAAACTTCCCCATTGCATTGCACTGAGCCCTTATCAAGGGGCTTTATAAATAATAATAATGACCACACAGAAGATGCAATTCAGTTAACAGTGTAATGACTACAGGGATTAGCACTGTTGTATGCATTTTATGGGCATAATATGTCGGCTTCATTCTGGTGCCATAATGAAAATAACAAATTAACAGAAGCATTATGCAAATAATACATTAAAAATGCCATGTTTATTAGTCTATCTTAGCAAAAGGGAAGCTACAGCAACAGCATTGCTAACTGCTTAATAACTATTTTTTAAGACCAAGAAGCAGCTCAATTCAGCACGGTATTGCTTAGCTTTTCAGTGACTTCAGTCGCAATGTTTGCTCAGAGCAAAGTGTAGGCTTAAATACAGATCTGGAGAATGAGGTGATACAATGTTTCAGTTAAAGGATATTTATTTATCGCAGTTACATATTTTTGGAACACATTCCCCACAAAACATCCTACTCCTTGTTCTTGCAAAGTAGTTGTGCACAGCTTTTACCTGGAGTTCCTTAAAGAGCTGCCATTAATTCAGAAATAGCTACAAATATTTATCTGAACAGCAATTTTATTATGTTTTTTGCAGAAGACTGTTCTGCTCTGCTGTCTTTAGCATTAAAAGATCCTGGGAATTTCTTTTCCAATATACCCTGGGTTTAATTTTGTTCCTAATCAGGAAGCAGTTTATCAAAAATCCAGCAATGTTTGTTTTCTAACAGCCTTCAGTGATTAACACTCAGTTGTAAGAATTTCTTTGTACTTCTATAAAGAAGTTGTTGTTCACAGGAAAAGAAAAAGATTAACAATAATCAGGAGATTCACACTTTAGTTTTGTTTATTAAATGCCAGGTTGACTAATACAATGTCATTATGGGATTTCTATTTTAAACCGTATTATTGAAATTAATCAGATATAGTCTAAAGACAAAAGTAAATTCATTTTCTGTATCAGATTGAGAATAATGAGTGCTAGGAGCTGTGTAATTTTTTGCAAGGTAAAGAGTCTCTTCATTTTGAATTTACAATCAAAGACCAAGTAGGTGCTGGGAAACTGCTGGCCTAGAGCCATTAAAAGGGATGGTATCATGTCCCAAATAGGGCACATGGACGTCAGGATGAGGACCTGCATTTCAGGACTTTCACATCCCTTCTCTGCCTGGATCACATCACCTTGTTATGCCTGTGGCTTTGTAAATGCTGTTTCTGTTTAAATCTCCATTTGGCATCACTGTGGACCTGTGAGCTACCTCTACATACCCAAGAAAAGCAGATGCTCTGAGCTCAAAGACCAATTCAAAAACAATAGTAAATATAATTAAAAAGAAAAGGGGAGAAAGGGAAATAGACATCAGACGAGTTCAAACACAAGCCAAGCTAATCACAAGTTGAAAGAAATACCTTTTTTTTTCCACAGTTACTGTATTGGGATAAATATGTGAAGTCATTTTCGAGTTTAAAATCCAATAACAATAAATGTGAAACTCACAGAAACTTGAGATTCCCATTCAGTGAAAATTATGACATCTTCAGAACAAATTTGTTCTACTGAAATGAAACAAAGCCAAGTTTTGACATTTCTCACAAAATTTAATTGCCTGAAACGCTCCTTAATTGTTTCAGCTCAATCAAGGCATTCCATTTTGCTTTGATGCACTGGAATATTTCTAGCTCATTTCACTGCAGAAATTCAACCTATATACATACAGAAAAACACTCTTTTTAACATTATGATTTGGTTGTGCTTCTTAAATTAAAACGTAAAATCGAATGAACATACATTGGTATTCTAAATAGGCAGTTGGCACTCTAACTGTACTGGTAATTAGAAGTTAGGCTGTTTATCGCTAGCAATTTGAACTCTCAGTGACCATTCATTTTCCAGCTTCCTAGTTGGTAATTGCAGAACCAAGCAGTATCTATTTATTATAAACTTCTGTGGCCAGTCTATATCGTTGATTAACTCCACTGTCAGGAGGACACATTTAGGTCAGCAACCCAGGTCCTATGTAGGGCTCAGCCTACTCAAGAAATTGTTGAATAGAATAGACCTCCATTAAAGCCATGAGCTAACAAGAGGAGTCACACAGGCCTGGTTAAGACAATTAGTCAGAAATAGTAATGTCCCAAGTTTTGTACAATGAGAAACTGAGCTATTGCTTTATTTCTCAATTTTTCACTCTTTAATAATCATAGAATAGAAACATAGGATATTTCATTTTAGAAGGGACAATTTAGTGGTCCTCTAGTTCAACCCTTTAATGAAATTTTGTCCAAATCACCACTTTTCAACAAACTTGTACATTTTACAGCAATAGATGCATCTAGAAGAATATTCTAGATGTGAATTTTAAAGACTTTTGTTGTCTAAGGGTGGGATTTAGCTCTGTATTTCAGCATTTTAAATATTTATATTTATTATTTAAATCATATTAAATATAAATTATATTATCAGTAGTGATGTCTACTATACACACACCAGTAGCAACCTTCAGAGAAGCCAAGGAGGCAATTCAATTCTTCCTGGATGCCTATCATGAGAGACACCTACCTAAACATAGGTGTTTATTGCCATCCAGGATGCCCCAAATAGCCAAGGTATCCACCTTCTGACAAGGAAGTCTCCCCGGATTTTGGGGTTTGGCCACTCCAATTCTGCCACCCTCACATCAATGCTAATGACACAGGATTGGACACTGCAAACCCTTGTCACGTCCGTCAGGAGCTGGGCTGCAGAGGATGAGGTACACCACACTCAGTACACAGGTATTTGGGCAGATAAATGGATAGAAGATCATCCAACTTTCTTAGCACATATTTTGGTCCTAAGCTTGAGATGTTTTAACAGAAGCAGACCGCTAGGAAATAAAAAAAAAGGAAGCCATAGGAAGAAGGCATTAATAAGTATCAGAACATGATAATTTCACAGTGGCTAGTTTTGATTAAGAAGCAAACAGGTAAAGATCTTTCTTGGAAGGATTCTCATGCAGGCAACCATGTTCCCTTGGATATGTCAATTTCTTGGGTGGTTTATTATGGAATTTTTTTTTTTACACTGCTGAGGGTGACATGTGAAGAAGAAATCGTTCCTGCCCACCATTCTTGCTATGGGTATCTCCCACAAAGCCTCATCTGATGGTTCGGATCTCTGGGAAGGGAAAAGAAAGAAATCCAATCCTGATGAGTCTCAGTTTGCCAATTTCTTGCTGAACCAATGCATTATTCATGCATTTGTGACAAAGAGCAGTGAGACTAATGTGCTGAAATGAGCTTGGAGAACCATCAGGTTATTGCTGGGGACTAAGACATGTTCTGCTGTGGCTGCATAGCTCTTTGTGCTGGTTGCTGGTGCTGTGCCAGCACTCCTACGTAAAATGAAATCCCACCATGTAAAGACTATCAGTGCCTTTTGTTTGCCCTGCTCTTTGGTTTGCACATCCTGTCATCACTTCGCTTTTGTGGTATTTACCAGTTGCTGCTGGAAAATCCTAATGAGTTGAAAAAATGTTAGCCAGTCTCACTTCAAAAAGTCCTGGTAAAGCGAACATTTCACACTGTCCCTTACACTGTTCGAGTCATGACGGGCTCTAAGTATTTTATTTTAGCTGGCAGTGACAATAAAGACATATTTTGGTATAATACTACCATGAAACTGTGGTAATAAGCCACAGACTCATCAGACCACAGACACTGAAGAGGCTAAAAGGCTCATCTCACCCTGGTATTACCAATATGCAGGAATGAGGGAGAATTAACAAATCAAAGAGTGATTTGTTAAAAGAATAAGAAAATCTTGCAGTTAGACACCAGAAACATGGAGCAGAGATGGACCCTCTTCTATCATGAGGAGGGTATTCTTCAGCTTTAAGCAGTCAAGGCTTGGGAAGGACATGAGTCATTTAGTCTTTCAGCTTTTAAACAAATATTTATCTTATTTAAATAAAAAACAAAAAAGAACTAGTTTTATTCCAGAAATTAAAAAAATATAAAAACCTCTGTTTAGCGTCTTCAGGCGATCAGCTGGACACTTAGAGAAGGACTTCATGCAAGATGTCCTCCCCATCTCAGTGTTCAAATGGGCTGGGTTGGCCATATCCAACTAAGTTGAAACTTAGGGGAGTTATGAAGACATTAGCAAGTACGGCCAATCTGTGATTTTTTAATGACGATACAAGGCAAAAGACTAAGCCCACTTCCTCCCCAGTGGCACATGAGAAGCTTAGCACTCTAGGCTCTTGAAAGAAAGTGTGGGGTTTCCAGTGAGTGATGAGCTATAGCAGACTGAAGCAAGTAAAACAATTCTGCGCTAGTACAACACAGAGTTTTATGAGCAAGGAGACTGAAATAAATCTTACTACTACCCATGGCAGTTGTCTGGCTATTTGGGAAAACAGAACCACCTGCAATATGAAAGCAGCAACAGCAGCAATCTCCTAAGTCCACCCATGATTTCACTTCAGTTTGTGTTAACTGAGAAGCCTTGGCATTTTCCAGAAAGACCTCAGATCCTAAATGAGATTGAAAGACATTGACAGGTCTCCAAGAACTAGCCTAAGCTTTGCCCAAGCACTAAAAAGCTGTTACAAAAAGATGTGCTGAGAAATAAACTATGTAGTGAATCTTCCTGTTAAAAGGAACAAGCTTCTCTTCCCATTGAAGTTTCTGTACCTCTGCCAGGGTACAAAACAAAAATCAGCAGAAGCATATTTATGGTAATTTTCCCTATGCAAACATAAAACAAAGGTAATATTTCTTCGACAGCATAAATTGTTCCTGCTGCATTGACTTTCCACTAAAACTGTTTGAAAACCTTCCCCATAATTCATAAATGTTGACCCAGAAGATGATGCCATTGTTTTACAGGAAGTTTTCTTACAGTATGTGTAATGCCACTGAAGTCATTAATTTCCTGTGGAGTAAAGTGATGTTTAGTCTAACTTGCAGTTCTCCATGCTGTAGTTGTAAAGCCTTATAAGAACTTTGATTGTGCAAACCAGAATATATTAGGGTGACATGTTAAGATTATTTTCCCTTTGTTTAGTTCCGGTGCCCCCAGTACAAGAAGGAGCTATGCCAATTGCACGGAGATCATATTATGATCAAGACAGAGCTTGATCTCTTGAGCTGAACAGAAAGTTAAAGAGTCTAAAATGAGACTATAAATTTCTGGGAAGGGAACAGATATTGTATAACAGGTTTTTACAGTTTAGCAGAACATTAAGAATTTAGAAATGGTTGTACCAGGATCGTTTCTTTCTACTTATTGCCAGTAGTGGATGGTAGGGAACATTATCTAGCAAATACCTAGGAGATCAGCGTTGGCAAGCTCAGAGGGAAATTAAATTAACACTTATAATTGCAGGGGTATTAAGACACCAAAACTTGCTGAAGTTGCAGCCATGATACGGCTGGGAAGAAGTTTCCTTAAATTCCAAATGACAAAGAATTCCAGGAAAACCCCAGGTTTCTCTTTGGGAAATCGAATGAAGCAGTTTCAGTTGTTCCCTCTGGCTGTAAGTGATGTGGATGTGTTGCTGATAGAAACTCTGGACTCTTCAGGACTCTTGCAGTACCCTTTGCACTGCTGTGTCCTCCATCCAACTTGCAGGAAGGGAAGGAGGAAAACTGCCATACAAGATCATGCTCTGTAGAGCAGGTGACTTATTCAAAGCTGGTACATATATTGCCAGGCACCTTTTATCATGTGCAAAGATTTCACTCAGCCCTAAAATGAAAATAATAATTTCAAATCACGGCAGTCTAATTCCCACTAATTTTCCAAGTTTTGTCATAATACCATTAATTCTGATGAGCTAATCTATAGTATTAGGGGATCACCATCTGTATGCTATTCTTGTTGCTCCTCAGTGCTCACTAGACTCAACATTTGCTATCAAAGCACATTTTAAATAAATAATTCCATGCTTATAAGGCTCTTTGAGCACCTTACCAAGCATCAAATGAGGTGTCATTAATATGGGATCCACCAATTCTGGTGATGCAGCCTCCTCCACAAAATGAAACCCAGACAGAGCCAAAACAACCAGAGGCATCAGGTACCCCCACCTTGACATCAAGGGCCTCACAGTGTGTTTGAGCCGAACTTGTCAAAACTGTCACTGTTCTACCGCAGCAGAAAATCAGAGAACAGCAAAAATCAAATTAAAATAATAAAATAAAAATATGGGTAAACACATAAAGGAAATAAAAAATAAGGAAATTACCTGAGGTTTCTTGTCACCCGATTTTTTTTAATACCCAAACCTTTTCTGCCTAGGGAAGAACATCAGTCACTCTCATGGTTTATATTTCTCTAAGAGAAATTATTAATCTGTTTAAACTACTCCAGACTGTAATTATCACCCTTTACTGTGAAACTGAAGCCTGAGAATTTTTGATCTTTGGTATTATTTACTGAAGCTCTCCCTGACTCAATAGTAATCTCGTAAGAAGAACTGTAATCAATATCTTATTATGGAATTTTTTGAGGCAAATTGGCTTTTATTCCACAGAAGGCTATATATTTTCTTATTTTAGTGAGCTTTTGCTCTCAGGCTTTCTACTCCCTTTTCATTTAATTTCAAATCAAAAACCAGATCCAATGATTTACTTTTAAGGGAAGCAAAAGAAATAGAAGTTTTAGATGGAGAGGAATATCTATACAGTAGAAGGGAAGGGAACCCAAGAGATCTGAATGCTCCCTCTTGACTGTGACACGAGCCATATGTGACTGGAAGCAGCCTTTACTTCAAGCTGCAGCCCGCTCTTCTTTTGCAGTGATGGCTGTTTTGTGACTCTAATTAAAATAAAAAAAATAAAGGGTAAGTGTTGCTGCAACTCAAGTATCACTCAGAACAGGGGAGTAGGCACAAACATTGAACTGTGGATCCATACCGATCTTCAGTCCATGTTGATTCCTGTAAACAACATTCCAGACAGGAGGATTTCATAGTTCCTGTCCCTAAACCCTTAAAAAGTGAGAAAAACGTGAATTCCAGGGCAGACTTCATGCTATCAACCTGGCTTTCCTTAGTCTTTATCTTCAGCTGGAATAAAAGGAAGACTTTTTCCTTTTCCCATATTCATCTAAAGTTGGATGGAAAGAACAAGAACATGCAACTAAAATGAATGATGAACATTTAGGGGCAAACCTGTAGCAAAGAAAAAGCCAATAAGGAATTATTATTATAACTGAAGGGCAGGAAGTTTATGGTAAGGATACTTCAAAACCTTTGAAGAAGTCTTCTTCACAACTTTCATTAAATAAAAAATATGTGCACTTAGGAACAGTCGACAAATTATCCTCAGAGTGTTAGGTAACATGTTAAAATAACAGAAATTAAATTGGGAAGCTTCCGGCAACAATACGGATTTGAAGTGCGATGGATGGCTTCTGAGGTATGAAACTTGTTGGAATAAAAGAGGTAAAAGAATGAAATTACAAGAAACTGTTTAGCACCGCAAACATGCTTGATGGAGAAAGGAAATGGGAAAAGTATCGGAATGAAACTGCAGAGCAGGAAGAAACTTTACTGTCATGTTGATGCTCTCTCAATTTGATGCTCCAGTTCACGTGGTCTGTAAGCTGCTGTGTGTTCCAGGTCTTCACTGACATATGAGTATTTGAAAATGCAAAAAATCAGAAGTAATGGAGTCACTGACATAGAATCATTAGGGATTGGAAGGGACCTCGAAAGATTATCCAGTTCCAACCCTCCTGCCATGGGCAGGGACACCCCACCCTAGATCAGGCTGGCCAGAGCCTCATCCAGCCTGGCCTTAAACACCTC
>JAOXOE010024295.1:0-22554 GCA_028565055.1 Phoeniculus purpureus
ACCCAGACCAAGTCACACAAGAACACATCCATATTGTTTTCTACAAGTTCTAAGCACCTGCAACACAGGCTTTAAGACGAAAGGACCTTCCCCACCATAAGTCACTATAGAATCATAGAATCAATAAGGGCTGGAAGGGACCACAGGATCATTCAGTTCCAACCCCCCTGCCATGGGCAGGGACATCCCACCCTAGGTCAGGCTGGTCACAGCCTCATCCAGCCCAGCCTTATCACCTCCATGGATGGGGCCTCAGCCACCTCCCTGGGCAACCCATTCCAGGCTCTCACCACTCTCATGCTGAATAACTTCCTCCTCACATCCAGTCAAAATCTACCCATCTCCAGCTTTGCTCCATTCTCCCTAATCCTGTCGCTAACTGATATCCTAAAAAGTCCCTCCCCAGCTTTTCTGTAGGCCCCCTTCAGATACTGGAAGGCCGCTAGAAGGTCACCTTGGAGCCTCCTCTTCTCCAGACTGAACAGCCCCAACTCCCTCAGTTTCAAGGAGAGGTGCTCCAGCCCACTGATCATCCTCATGACCCTCCTCTGGACACACTCCATCATGTCCATATCCTTCTTGTAAGAAGGGCTCCAGAACTGGATGCCGTGCTCCAGGTGGGGTCTCACCAGAGCCAAGCAGAGGGGGAGAATCACCTCCCTCAACCAGCTAGCCACATTTCTCCTGATGCGGCCCAGGATCTGGTTTGCCCTCTGAGCTGCAATTGCACACTGCTGGCTCATGTTGAGCTTCTCACCCACAAGCATCCCCAAGTCCCTCTCCTCAGGGCTACTCTCCAGCCAGTCACTGCCCAGCCTGTATTTGTGCTTAGGATTGCCTTGACCCAGATGCAGGACCTTACACTTGGTCTTGTTGAACCCCATGAGGTTGGCTTGTGCCCACCTCTCCAGCCTGTCCAGGTCCCTCTGGATGGCATCCCTGCCCTCCAGCGTGTCTGCTGCTCCACACAGCTTGGTGTCGTCAGCAAACTTGCAGAGGGTGCACTCAATGCCTCTGTCCATGTCACCGACAAAGACGCTGAACAAGACTGGTCCCAGGACTGATCCCTGAGGGACTCTACTTGTCACTTGCCTCCACTTGGACATGGACCCATTGACAGACACTCTTTGGGTGCGGCCATCAAGCCAGTTCTTTACCCAGAAGACTAGATCTCATTACCTCCCTTCTGTGGGAAAATGCAGTGGTGATCACACAGGCATGTGTACATTGAGCTGGGTCCAAACTGCTGTTCTTTGCATTTAATGTAAAAAACCTTCTCTGACACCACACCGTGTGGAAAGTGTGCATTATTCAGGCGCACCCTGATATATATTATCGACTGTGGTGATTAGCCTATGCAGGTATCTGCAGGGATAATGGTTCTTGGCTCAAACAACACGTCTTATGCTTTGTCTTGCAGGCATACTTTTGTTGGTAGGCTTTTCTTCTCAAGTATTTATAAAACCATGATGAATGAATACCAGTGCACCAGTGTAAGCACTAATCCCACCGTGACACACAGATGCAAATGGTTCATTGTTTTAAGAGAGAATATTTCACAGGAATTGGATTAGGCTGTGATTCTTCTAGCATTTAAATACACATGAGTACATAGAGTTAATATTTTCACAATTCATACAGTATTTCACAGACAGTCATAATAGTAATGAATGGAAGTGAGAGAGAATTTGCCACAAGCCTTTTTGTGGTTTTCCAATTTATTAGGGCTCTCAGGCTGATATATTTGAAGGTTAATATCTTCAGCCTTTTGTCAGGAAGAACTAGTAGTTACTGGGTGATCATTACCTTTACCATTTATCACTTATGACAGATAGTGCAGACCAGACTAAAACAAAATGAATAATATCTGTTTTAAAAATTACTTCTACTGTCTTTACTACTGCAGCTATTTGTGTCCAGGGAAATGCTCCAGGTGATTTGTCTGATTTCCCTTCATCCTTCCAACTGTTAGCCTCATCTGAGCTCATGGCTTTGTCCATGAGTGAATTGAGAAGGACAGACTTCCTCAAGGGCAATTAAACCCAACTCCTTTAGACAGCTGAGAGGACATGAATCACACTGCTGGCTACTCAGAGAGCCTGAAAAATGAAGTTGGACAAGACACCTCAGCTTCTTTTAAATAAATGGAGTCAGATTATACATTAGAGAGGAAAGTCAATATGTTTAATTAGTCTAGTATTTCTAAAGCTTTGGTCACAGGCTGGAGATGCTCAAGTTTAGGGCAAACACAGGATTTACTAGACTCAGTTACTGGACAGTAACTCTCTTGAAATGAAATCTCCTGAGAGGGCAACCAAAGATAATATTTCTAGGTAGGTAAATTTGCATTTACTAAAGTGGCTGTTCCAAGAAATAATGTTCCTGCAAGCCTTTACCTTTGGAATCTGAGGGTTCTTTCCTTGATAATGTACATTTGTGTTCTTGGTTAAGAACAGTGCACAGGTCTATGCATAAATGTGTGGCACTGAGATTATAGGATGACACCAGGTCATTTGGTGGTGCCATGGACTTTGACTTACTAGCTCCATTACTGGATCTGCTCAAGGTCAGCTTGGAAGGGGCTTTGTGCAGCCTGGTTTAGTAGGAGGTGTCCCTTCCAACTCAAACTATTTTATGAAGAAATAAGGCACTGTTTTGTGTTTCCTTAAAGATGTTTTTGATGTCTGAGACTTCTTCATGACAATTTGCTTGCAAAAGACTTACACAGGTTGAGAGGTAGATTTATCAGAAGAAAAGAGATTCTAGGACATTTCATCTTCGGTGCTAGCATAAGCGGAGATGACACAAGCCTTCCTCATCCCTTAAGTCAAAGTCTGATGGAAGTCCTTCACCCACACTGTCCCATGATATACATACTGCAGGATGATTGTTTTACGTGTTTGTAGCTGGATGGTCAGACTAAAGCAGTTTACTAACTTTTACACTTCTCCTCTCTTTGCTGTTCAAAGTGCACAGTCTTGAGCTATTTTGGCACAATGTTACTCCAAAATCAATATTCATCTGCTATTGTCTTCTGCTTAAAATACCACTGAAACAGTTCCCTGCCTGACAAAAGATGTTTCAAAAGTGTAGCCTCACCTTGATAAATAAGGCCAAACCAGGTATCTTCCTTAGTACTTGAATTTTTAAAGTTTCATTCTGTTAGTAATTACTTGGTGATAATATTAACAAGAACTGCACCTCGTGCTCAGTTTTAGTTTTCATGTTTTTGAAGGAAATTGGAAAGGGTAGTGGAATGATATGTCAATTCCCAAGTCTAGCCAGAACAAACTATTAGTATTAAGCTATTAATGCTGTGACTTGTAGCTCTTGCACTGGTGATTCTGTGGGCCAGTTCTAAAGGGTGAACTCTGTGAAAAATAGTGAAAAATCAATTGCCTGTGACCTTGTGTGTCTGCTCAGTGCACTGAAAGTTATGTGTTTCAATGTTGATCTGTTCTGTCTAAGTACTGTGTGGTGAGACTTGCTGCTTCGCCAGAAGAAAATTCCTATGTCTGAAGGTAGTGCTGGAAGTAGAGGTCCGGTCCAGCCCTGAGCCAGTTGCTTATGCAGCAGCTTCTTATACACTTCCATTGCTGCTGTTCCTTGAGTGTTATATTAAACATAACACATGTTAAAAAGTAATTTAGAAAACTTTTCATTCTAATTAAACCCTTTCTGGTGACATTGCTGCTACAGAGACTGTCTGGTATACTACTGCTGTGTTGACTGTAAAGAGTTTTCTTCTACAGTTCTGTTACTGACTGAATGAGGTAAGAGCTTGAATAAGAATAAATCAAAGACAGGGCTGAAGGTTTTGTCAGTATGAAACAAAGAATAGGTTGAAGAACTCATAGACCTCAGTTATTGCCCTGTCCTGTAGAAGGAACTGCTTGTCTTCCTGCTTGGTCAGCAAAGGATTGACAATAGTAGTATGGATTGGGCTGCTACCTTACACATTGTGATAAAAAGATACCTTATCAAAACCCATGAATTTTCAAGTCAATAAACCAACTATCATCAAAAAGCATGAAAAATTCCTGCTAGCTTGCTGCATTTTTAACAAACATTGAGAAAGATCATGAAATAATACATAACAAAAATATGAAAGCAATATTAATTTAGTTCAAGTTAGCTATAAATTTTAGCTGCAAAATCCAAAGTTTAACCCTGCAAAATGAGGAATCAGAAAACTAAAATGTCTCTAGAAATGTATTATTTCCATCTACTGTCTGTTTGTACTCAGCACTGGAGAGGCCACAGCTTGAGTGCTCTGTCCAGTTTTTGGGCACCTCAGTACAAGGGAGACATTGAGCTGATGGAGCGAGTGCAGAGGAGGGCAATGAAGCTGGTGAAGGGCCTGGACAATAAATCTTAGGAGAGAGGCTGTTTAGTTTGAGGAAGAGGGGGCTTAGGGCAGACCTCATCACTTTCTACAACTGTCTGAAAGGACATTGTAGAGATGTTGGTGCTGGTCTCTTCTCATGGGCAATTAGCAACAGAAGCAGAGGGAATGGTTTCAAGCTTCAACAGGGTAGGTTTAGACTGGACATCAGGAAAAGATGGAAAGAGTGGTCAGGTACTGGAATGGGCTGCTCAGGGTGGTGGGTGAGACACTACCTCTGGATGAGTTCAGAAGATGCTTAGGTGTAGTGTTGGGGCATCTGGTTGAGGGGTGAACTTGTAGAGTAGGGTTGATGGTTGGACTTGATCTCAAGGGTCTTTTCAACCTGAATGATTCCATGATTCTATAAAAAAGACTCTCTAAAGACTGAAAATTGATACCTTTGAAAGTGGATGTAGATGGGTTAGGAAATCAAATACAAGGGCTTTTCCAACCTGAATGATTCTGTGATTCTGTGATACTCCTGAGTTATAGAGACATCAGAATTTATATCATACTGTGTTCATTATTAAAAACTAAAATGAGGGAAAGATTTTCACTTCTCTCTTGGGTATTTTTCTGTTTTATGGTGCCAGTGCATCTTGAGTTTATGAGCCCCATGCATTGATTTAGCAGTAAGTGCCTTAGGTTATGAAAATTGTTGCACATAGGAATATGTATGCACTTGCTTTTGTCCATAAAACTGTGATCACGTGACTTCATCTTGAGACCTCGTCTTAGAACACTTGGAAACACTCTTGTATAAGTTTTGATTTCTTCTAATTTCTTAAACAATTAATCAAAATAAAATTCAGTTTGCAGAATAAAATTCTTCTACCATAACACACAGAGATATGAGAGTCACATGTTTTTGCTGCATTTCTGTTATATTTTACCCTGATTTCAGCATCTACTACATTAAAGATGCATCTAAAGAAAATTAAGGGTCTAATTTTCTTTAGCTTACAACAGCTTTGGTGTTAATGAAGTGACTTAAAGACTCATATACTCAAATGACAACATTGACATGACCATACAAAAAAATCCATAACAAAAATCCATGGCAAAACAGTACTGTTATTAAACTGAGAAGTAACGGATCTGGAAAAGCCTGAGTCAAAAGATATTAAAAGGGACCTCAAAAGATCATCCAGTCCAATCCCTCCACCACAGCAGGATCACCTAGATCAAGTTGCACAGGAACATACCCAGGTGTCCAAATATATTCTATTTATTTTTTAAATATTGTTTCTGTTTTCAAAATAAATGTTGTCAAAATATTTTTATTTCTTGAAAACCAGAAAGTTTTTATTTTTACTTAGTCTAGTCACCATGGAAGAGTTTCTGACCGTGGCTTCGTGGGCAGCTGGTATTTGCTTTTCCTTTAGCAATCTCAATAGTTAGGATAGAGAAGTAAGCGCTGTGCATTTTACATCTGATTTTCCACCTATCTCTTGGTATAGGAACAACATCACCCACTTCACAGTGCAGTTTTATGTTACATAGACCTCAGGCAGTCCAATATTTCTGCAGTTCTGCTCCCAGTGATGCTTCTTGCTGCAGATCCCCACTGCTTCCTCTGCAAGAGCACTGATATTTTTCTGATCTTGTGATGACTCTTTCTGGGAGTAAGCCTCCCCACCCACTGGCAAATCACAGTCTTTCAAAGAAGAGTGACTGAGGGTTTTTTTGCTGTTCATCTCTAGAGAGTCATTTGATTAAAGTCCATGTGTGCACAAAAAAGGACAGGAATGTTTGCCTGAGGACACTGAGGGCTGATGCTGCTATCAACAGCTTGCCATTGAACAGTCTTTGCTGCTGCATTAAAGTATACCATTAGACTCTTTCTCATAAGAGAATGATTGCCCTATGAGTGAGCTACAGCAGACCTTGAGCGAGTCTGCATTAGTAACTTCAACGAGTTGCTTACTTAAGATTTAATCAGTTAACTCACGCTGGCAGTCTGTAAGAAGAATTGCATGTTTTAAGAAAACCAAATTCTTTATTTTCTTCAATGTGGAAAAAAACCCCAAACAATGATCCTGCTAGACCAGAACCCTATAGGTTAAGAAACCTGTATCACGTATTGTAGCTAGAATCTTTTTTCAAAGGGAAAAAGATAAAATTATATTAGTCATAGAACAGCAGAACAGTACCTATCCAAAAGCCACGCATTCTGTACACTGGAGAGAACTGAACTCATACAAGTCAATGTTTTCTGAATATCTAGTTCTGATGGGAGTTCAGAAGGCAATTAGAGTTTATTAACCTCTGTGCAGCCAAGCTGTACCAGTTACGTGACTGCAGTTAAGAAGAGTGTAAAGCTATTAAGAGATGCAATAGGAAGAATTGAATAACCAACTTCCTGGAAAGGAATGGAAACACTCTCGCCTAGATTTTAAGGACTTTTGTAGAAGTTATGAACTCTCTGCAGAGAAATTTCTGGAAAGGACTTTCTCAACTTGCCTTCTTTTGAGATGTCTAGCACAGGCAATTGCTGGTTGCAAAACAGTGTCCTCTATTCTGACCTGAAAGCATCGCAGGTCCGTTCCTCTTCAGTATGTCAGAAAATGTGTCTCCACATTTCACAAAACACGCTTCTATATTTAACTTTGAGCCTCTCTGAATAACTGAGGGCGGGGGAAGGGGCTGGGGAGAGAGAGAAGGCACCACTGTGTCGTCATATATCTTGCTGAATCAAATCACTGATTAAAGAACACGATGGCATTGTCTGTATCGTGCTGTTTGGAAAACAGAGTGGAATTGAAGTTTTCAGAACTTATTGTTTTGGTACAGTAATGGAAAATATTTTAAAAAATCATGTCTTTAAATCTTCTAGGAACAAAGTCTGTGTCTTTCCATAGCATAGAGTCATTTGAAAACACAAAGTCATATATACACACCTTGAACTATCTTGAATGACTGGAAAAGAAAGTTGGTATGTTTGCACAGTCACCCTCTCTACTCCTTAAGGATTTTATAATATTTCATAATTGCAAATTAATGTGCAGTTCTACAGATTTAACTCTAAGAAGGAGATAAAAGCCCAAAAAAGTATTTTCCTTTCAAGAGCAGTGTGAGCAGTGATTGTACAGTTTGGGTGATTAGCAAGGCTATACCAGGAAATACATGTCTGTCCAAAGGAACAACTAGGACAATACTGCTAAGTACAACTGTGGAGTTGTTTTCTTTAGGCTAAATGTTAGCTTTTTATTTTGATCCAGCATTTGAAAACCTGAGAGGCTCTGAAACAGAGAGGTGTCTTTTTCACTTGAACCGTAGAATACCGAAAGTCAGACAAAATATTGCATTGTAATGTCCTCCAGTTAATCCCTCCATGAGGTGTTTATTGCAGTTATTTCTGTTGGATACTACGGGGAATGCTGCTTTCTGCCATCTGAGCGTTGCAGATGCTGTTTTGCCATTCAACATGCCATTCTGCTGTGGGGAAATAAAACAGACAGATACAAGCATTTCTGGCTTGATGTGAGAGATAGCTGAGTTTTCCAGTAAATGAACACTGGAAAAAAGCAGTATTATTTTTCAATGGGTAAGCAGTATGTTGTTTCCAAAACTATGGCTTTGGTTCACAGGATGTCTGTAAGTTCGCAGAGCGTCTAATTGCCCATAGCCATGTTGAGGTACTGCCAAGTGCCACAGCAGTTCGATGCTTTGAAATATAGTCTATACACAACAGACTGCTTCTCTTTGCGTTTACCAGCAGTTTAAGCTAATAGAAAGATGGTGTGAATTGAGCTTGGGACCTTGAAGATGTGAAGGTCTATGAAGAATTGCTTTGATCGTATGTAATGGATTTACTTACTAACATCTGTAGAAGTGTGTTTTGGATGTCACCTCCAAGTTAAGTGGAAAACTTGAATCTTTTATGATGTGAGGAACACACAATGATTAAAGATATCATTTATTGGCATTTTAAAAGTGTTCGATGTGTATCTCCTGCCAGCCTGGCCTTGAAACTTATCAAAGTGTTTGCCCAATATATGTGGAAATCAATGGGAACAATGTCAGATTTCAGTAGTCTGACTTCACCGGTGTGTTATTGAGTAGATGCTCACTTCTGTTTAAGGGACTTCCTTTTCTTGCCACACGATTTAACTTTTCCCTTTCATTCCCACACCACAAGCTCACAAGAAATGAGTGTTAAAACAGGATAGTGAAGCTTGTAACAGAAATGAATCATTCAGCAGCCTAGCATTCAGCTGTGGAGATGAGTTGTTATTGAGCAGGGTGGCATATTTAGAGTAAATTACTAGTTCTGCGGAAAAGCCTCACAGTGGGTCTTTTTTACCACTTTGGGAAGGTTTACATAACAAACTACTTTGGGCTTTTGGCATAGGGTTTTGCCAGAAAATTGATTTCCAGTTTCCCCCATAGTGAATGAAGAGCCTGCAAAGAACCTTTTCTGTTGCCAAAAATGAAGTACGTGGGTAGTTGTATGTAGATAAGGTAAAACCCCTTTAATTTCATATTTAGTTCCTGATGGAAACCAAGCTGCATTTTACTGTGATCACTTCAGCTTTTACTGAGTAATTCTTGGTAATGATTTGCCTGGTAACCACAGTTCCAATGACCCTGCACAGTTAAAATAAAAGGGATTGCACAGCACGGTACCATGACAGGGCTTCAGCATAGGCTGTGAGAAATCAGCAGAGTTTATCTATCCTGGAAACGGAGATGGAAATGCCCTGGGACAGCTGGAGGGATCTGCAGAGCAGAATAAAATCAATGTGGTAAAAATTATCATTTTGCTAACACCAGAAAATGTGAAAAAATAATGTTTACTTGCTTAAAATTCATCTGTCAAGAAAGCCTTTTCCACGTGGATGCTGGAAGGGGGTTTGGCAATGGCAGGCACAAGAGTGCATAAACCAAAGGAAGTGTTATGTTAATGGCCTTCATGTGTTTAGGAGAATTGCACAAAGATCTCTGAGTATTAATCCGTCTATGGAGAGCGAATTGTGTAGATCTGAAGAAAGTTTTTCCAACATTGAAGCAGGCTTCAAAGGACTCCTTGTGTGGAGTTAATCAAAATGTTTAAGATTTTAGTATAGAATATAATGGATTATTTTATTTCGTGTAATCCTGCTGGAAAGATAGCCTGCTTTGTTTGGAACTCACTGAAGTAAAACCTTCTTTGTTAGCAGTAGAAGGGTCTAAGCCTACTTTTTAGTCACATCTAAAGAAATGAGTTTTTCTTTTGAAGTATGATTTGTTGGAAGTCTTTGAAATTATGATTCATTAAACAACTGGTACAGATCCTCCTGAAGGTAAAAATCAGTAGACCTCCAGTTTATCTCATGATGTTAATGGAAGAGTTCTGACTACGAAAACACAGGGATTATAAATTTTCTCTCTGTGTAAACTTTCAGACAGCATTGCAATGCTGTGGTTATTAGCTAGCTTTTCTTTCCCGTACAAACAAACATATCCGTGATGTTTCTATGCAATTTTTGATGATATAGCACAGAATTTCAACCATACTCACCTCAACTCCTTTTTTGTACCTATGACATACAATAAAGTACATTTATATTAAACCATAAAGAAATAACCCTTTTGTTTCTGACTTCCAGAAATAGACAATTTAGTTTGTAAACTCCTTAGTAACGTCACTGTCTGTACAGGGACTTGAGGTTCCTTGTATAGGTTCCCGATTGAGTCGTTTGTACTTAGATGACAGGAATACACTGAAGTGCCATTCCTCTCAGTTTGTGCGCTACAATTTTAGCTAAGTAGCAAAAAATATAAGCGTTTAAAAATAAAATTGTTAAAAAATTTGCTTATTTCATTCAGACTCAAGTTTTGAAAGGTCATGGTCATGGGTGGCTGATGTTATAACTAACCATGGTTTTTCTTTCTCTGTCTTGATGGAAAATTGTCTTCCAAAGGCTTTTGTTTTTCCTTCCAACATGCTATAAGCATTATAAATCTACATATGGTTTTCATGTGGGTGGTTGTATTTCTTTATGTGTTTCAGTCCTTTAATGAATTTCTCTCTTCCTCCATGACACACAGCCTCAACAGATGTTTGAAGTGAATAAATAATATTAGCATATTTCTTTAGAAAAATATAAAGTTCCTTTCACTAGGTTTGACGTGGCCATTGTTTAAAGAGGGATGTTATTTGTATTCCTTCCCAGTCTCATAGATCCTCTTTTATTTTCGCGTTTGCTGGAATGTACTTTGGATGAAATAGTACAGGGACATGTTGTGGACATGAACTCCAGCAGTATGTGGAAAACCCCATGCTTATGACTCAAAAAGGTACAAAGATTATTTGCCTCTGCTTTCCACTGAATTTTTCACCGAAACCCTGATGTATAAATATGGTGTTTCATAATCACGGAAGACCAGACTGGCAGAAACACCTTCCAATGAAAATAAAATAAACACCTCAGTCTACTTAATGAGAGTTAAATAATGTTAATGACTCACTTTTTATTCATGTTAATGTTTATGCCATTAATTTTTCTCATCTGTTTTCTATTTTTTAAGATGGACATTAGCTGTCTATGCTTCAGCAGCTGATGAGGATGATCATATCAAAGGTATGTAGAGTTAGAAGCATTTGTTTTCTTAAGGACAAGTTAGATAGGTACAAGATACCAGGACTGAGAATAAAGATGGAAAATTCTGCTAAGGAAGGCAACTAAAAGCACCTCTATACTTCATCTCATGTAGTACCTCCATCCTTTACTCATGATTTTCAAAAATCAACCTACTTGTGATATTAAGAGGAAATTAGTCCCTTTAAAACAAAAATAGTTGTGAAGTCAGGTGAGGAACAGTAGTTTCTGTCATTATGCAATCGTATACTTGAGGCAGGGGGAAAGCTACAGTCTCTCCAGCAGAAAATACTTCTTGGTGTTGGGTGTAGAACAACATAATTTTGCTTGGAAGAGTTGGCCAGAGGTGGCCTGGTCCATCTAATCCCAGCTTAAAGCGAGTTTAACTTTAAAGTTAGGCCAGGCATTCAGAGAGTCCCGTGGTGTAAGAGCCAAATTCCTGCCTGATGTTGAGTATTGACCCACAAGATGCATCTGTTCCTATCTGGGCCCGTCCACTTGGGTGTCAGTGATGAGGTGTTGGGACGGGAAGTTTCAGAGTGTTTCTGTGAGGAGAGGCCAAGACTGCAGGAGGAGGAAGATGCAGCAGAGAGGAGATATTATGGACTGACCATAACTTTCCATTCCTCTTTTCTTTCTTGAGAGGAGGAAGGAGAGGAGTCAGGAATGAAGGAGTGAAGTTGAGTATGGAAAGAAGAGGATATGTAGGAAAAGTGTTGTTAGTTTTATCCTTGTTCCTCGTCATTTATTAGCAACAAACTGATTTTCCCCAAGTAGAATCTATTTTACCCATAATAAATGACAACCTTGTATTTAGTTTGACCCACACATTTTACAACTAGTTTTCTTCCCCGGAACTGTTGAGGAGGCAAAGTGAGAGAGCAGCACTGTAGACATTTAACAGCAAGAGAAAAATCAACCCACCACAGCTGACAGGACCAAAGAGAACCTCAGCAACCAAGTCCTTCTCTCCAGCTCCTGGAGGCCAGTAGTCACGCCAGGTATGACCAAGCTCACTCCAGCAGCACCAGTAGTACATATGCTTTTGACCAGAAAAGGATGACAAGCATCCAGTGGCCTCTGCACTCTTTCTGTAACCCCTTACATACGGGATGCTCACAAGCAACACAGTCCAGAACAGTAGATCTTTTCCAATAGGTCTGTTGTCTACAGAAGAGAATTCACAGCCACATTAAATAAAGGCAATCTGCTCTAGTTAAAAAAGATTTATTTGTCAAGAAACATCTCAATATAATAAGTTTATTTAATCTAAAGTGTAGTCTTCTTCAGTACTTGTTAATTGTCTTTTTATGCAGAGTATGTCATGCTACAAACTTGGTGTTACACCAATATGTCCTTTCCATCAAAGGAATGTGCCCTTTCCACATCAGTGGAAACTCTTAATCAGTGTTTGAAGATGCATGCTCCTTAGAACAACTTTATATGTATACAAGAGTCTTTCCCTATTTGAGCTATTCTGCTAGTGGTGTCATGGAAGGTACTGGATTTACAAGGGAAGGACTGAGATGTGCACACATGGAAACAAGACATTTTATGGGAATAAAAGAATCTTTAGCGAGCTTGCTTTCAACACGCCAAGAGCTTTGGTATCTTCATGCAAAATAAAAAAAAAAAGAAATCAGATTTGAATTAGTGCAGAAGGACCAGCATGTTCATTCTCTATGATTTTGGCCCAGAAGTTGGTTGAAGTAATCTTTTCCTCCAATTTGTCCATTATATAAATGCTACGTGTGTACGCTCCTCTGGATTTGTTACTGACATTCGCGATACTGACATATGGCAAGCATTAGCTACTGTAAAAACGTACCATGGTTGATTAAATTATTTTCCTAGAACATTGTTTGAGGAATTCAGGTACCAGCACAAGCTCTCAGAGATACACTTCATACTCGGTATCATCGTCTAATGAGGAACATACTTGTTTAGCTTGGGCGCATCACATTATCTTCCTGTCACAACAACATGAAAGCCATCTGTGCTTTTCTCAATGGAAAACGTAAAGACAACAGTATTTTGCACGTAGTCTAGCAAGGAAAAATTATTAAATAGCTCAAGTCCAGAAAACTGAAGAGATCTTTGTACTCTAGTCCTGATCCAGGAACCTGTTCAGAAGGTAAGCTATGCCATCAAGAGAAGTTCTTCCTTAGTGTCTTTTTGCCATCAGCCATTACATAATACAGGTTGAACTGGTTTACAAATTACCTCTCTTGCTGGTGACCCACAAGATTCTGCTGTGCTATCAGCAAATCTAAACATGTTGTTCCACCTTTATGGGTCAAGATCACTTAGTTTTTACCCAGTTTTTGAACCAGGACAGATTTTATGACTTGTACTTCTCTTCCAATCACATCGTCCTTACTTCAGAAAGGCCTTGTTCTTGGCTATCATATTGTCCTACTTGCCCATTTATGCATCTGATCTGACCCTGGAACTGAGGGCCACCCTTCAGATGATAACATGAGATTCTTGTTTAGACTATTTTTCCTCTCTAAAGAAATAACTTTTCCCATGGAGATCACAACTGCATAATCAGAAATTAACTCTCCAAGGCCAGAGGGAACTGGCAATGGAATCAACTACTTGGCTGAAAAATAGTTTGATTTTTGAAATAGAGGTTTATGGAGACAGAGTAGCAAGAATCCAGTCCTATGTTTTTGGTGAGTGGGACTTGAACATATGTGAAACCAATTCACGCTTGTACTTGTCAAGGATTTCCTTGGTCAACGTCTTGTAGAGTTGGAGATAGTATCACCAACGTGAGGTAAGCAGACCTTTAAACCAAAATCCTACTTGCCAGCCTCTATCAATCTGAAAATCAGCTGCTTAGTGTAGTCTTGCTGTGTGACCTCTCTGTGTAGCTATTGAGGAGCAAGAGGTACCTGCAGTTTCACAGTTTCCTTTCAGACCTCCTTGCCTTAAGAGTTGACACAGATCTGAAGAGAACTGAGCTGCTGTCATGGTGAAGTTTGATGACAAAGCTCTTCTTGGTTTTCAGCTTCACCAAATGTCATTGTCATTCTCTCAGAGGGACAGTTTTAACGGGTGGTTGGACACACTTATTTATTTTAACATGGTGGTTGGACGCATTTATTTATTAATGTTACATTATCAAAATGGTACTTTTCACTATTTTTTTTCCACAGATAAACAAATTTTTTTATCTTTTCCAATTTATTTTAATAATTATGGAAAAATATAGACAATTCTAGAAAATAAATAAATTAACCTTTCCATTACCTTCATTATTACGCTTAAAAGCTTGCATGAAACAAGGTATATTCGTAGCTCTACTTGATATGGTTTTAACAGAACTATTTTTTAAATGATAATCTAACTGAAAACAAATGTTGATGTCATGAGAAGTTCCTGGAAACTTGAAGAGTTGTTCTATTCCCTTCAGGGCTGATGATATATTTCTGTGAGTTTAGAAAATATTTTGTTAGACTCATTTTTGTTTTGAAACTCCCACTTTGTTATAAAAAAGTTATAAAAATAGTTCCCAGTGTAATGTAGATTATTTAATTCATAGCAGCAGCACAAGAGAACACCCATTGTTCAGGAGGGCTGCTGCAAACAGGATGAGACCTTCAAGGACAGTACAAAGACCAACACAAGGAGTTGTGTGCTTAGAGAGAGATGTGTGCAGGGCTGAGGAAAAGCTGCTCCACCCTGAAGGTCATCCGTGGTGAACACTTTATTCAGAGTTGCTTTTGCCAGTAAGAAAGGCCTGTTTTGTCTATAGTTCTTGGGCAAAGCATCTGCACTCCATATACAGCTAAAGAGCAGGGTGTGCACACAACATTTTTCCATTCACTGGTAATTGCTAGGATATGAGGCAGTGTAGAATACATATATGTTATTTAAAATATAGATCATTTTTTTAACCATTCATTGCACTAATCACAGTTTGTGCCAAAGAGGAGAAAAGATACGATCACACGTGGAAATCTGAATGACCTAAATGGGAACATCTCCAAGCTTGCAAAAGATGCTGGAGTTTAGACAATAAACAGGAAATGCTGTGCTCGCTCTGAGTTAGGTACAGATTATGGTGTCACTGGCTGTATCACCTTAGATGCAGCCATGAAACTTTCGTGCAGACAAGACATGACCTGAGTGTGTCTCTTCAGTTGCTTTGTCAATTTACTTGGAGTATCGCTAATGTTGTGACATTAAATGTACTAAAAGCCACAGAAATCGCAAGGCAGCAACATGCTGGCTTCCTTTGACAAGCTGTTTCGTGTCACCTCACTCTTTAATTGAATGTATGTGCTTAAAGTTAACTGTAACAAAAGTCATTACTGCTCCTTCAGCCAGGAAGAAGTCTGCGTCCAGCTTTCCTGTGGGTACTGCGATTTACCTCAGAGTGTTGTAAACGTGTCCAAAATATCCCTCCTATACAGCACTGCTCAGAACATGCCTGTCCAAACTTTGATTTATATATTAATTTAGATGTCACTGTAAAAGCAAGTTTAGCCCTGGCAGGAACGTACACCCACAGTTTTTCCACTGTTCATGAAAAACATTTTATTCTCCTTAAAAGCTTCACGTGTGCAATAGAAAAGGGTTCAGGACACTCTCTGGTAGTTTAGAGGCAATGGAACTCAACCAAGACTACAAAGTAGGCAGAACAGTGGGTGTCCTTGAAAGGCATTTGCTCTCCCAACGTCCATCCTCACAGTGAGGTTGGACACAGTCATTGTACCTCGTGAAGGAATACGGTGTAATAGAAGATGACTTACGCAGCAGCTCAACACACAGTTTCCCCGTGTCGCTTCCCAGCATGTTCAACTTTTATTGCTTTTTCCACAAGCAAGCAGAGATTTGTCAGTCACAGACAGGATAGCAAATCTTTGGCCTTTTAGTGTGATGCTGTGCCCTTACTTGTACACCTGTCTCTTCTCAAGGAACCTCATGAAGGGATTTCGTTGTGTGCACTGCAAGACTGACCAGCAAAACACCTACACAGCTGCTATAGAAGTGTGCAGCAGGGACACATGTTTTTGATAATCAAGGTATTTGCTTACCTTATACTTCCTGCTTCAGGTAGTGAAGCTGATGCAGGTAAAACCCATATGCTTTAGAGTGCAGCATTTTGATGCTTGTTTTAAAGGCATGAAGGAAACAGTGGTACTAGTTGTGATACTATTTCTAGTGGTATGTGCTCATAGAGTAGGGTTACGGAAACAGAAGGAAGAGAAATATCCCAGAATAGGACGTGATTGACACTAGTAATTTGCAGCAGTCCTCTCTTACTGGGCAAGTTATTTTGCAGATAGCAGCTCCACATTTTGAGTGCTGGTGATAGATAAGTAGAGAAGGCAGAGAAAGCAGGTGAGACATCACCAAGGTAGCAAATACGCAGGTGAAGTTTTTGATGGGTCAGGACAAGCAAAATATATTTGTTGTATGCTTCTAGCAACGAAAACCAGATCTTTCTCTTAGCAGTAACAGGAAAACTGTACATTATTAACTCCGGGACCGGGACTGTGGGGTCCTTCTCTCCCACTTGCTTATTCATTTAATATCTTTGAAGTACTTGAAAAATCCCTGAGACACTGAACCATCTCCCTCACACCCTAAATAGTCTGAGTGGCATAGCCTGCATATCCTGAATGTTGATGAATGTCTATGAAATTGTGGCTGAAGATGAACATTAGACCCATATATATTAAACTATATAAGAACAGCCCTTTTGTTCTCATTTATTAGCAATACACCTACAACAGCAGGATTGAGAAGATACCCACTAGATTCACACTGTGTGAGGACTCATGGCATTTCGGAAGGAGTTTGTGGGTATTTGTGTGCTCTGGAGTATTATCTCTGTGTAGTATATTGGCCTTTCTTTGCTACTTTTCCTTTGGGGATTGGGTGGGATTTGTTCCTTTAAATTCATTATACAGCAGCTGTGTTTTCATGTGAATTTTTTTGGTGACCTCCCTCTTACTCCTCATAATGAGTCTTTGCAGAGCCATTTGCTAAAGTGGATTGGGAAGCTTATGCAGCTGAATACAAAACAACTTTTCTTCCCAGCTAGATGCGTTCCTCATTCCAGATCAAATGACAGTTCCTCAACCATCTCTGCTTACTCTGCACTGAAAGAAGCACATAAGCAGAAGTGTGCTATGCAGGCAAAAGTACTTCAGACCATGCTGCTGCTCAGCCTCAGGTCATAAATGCATAGCATAGCCACAGAATGGGTAGGAATCTATTGTAGGACGTTGCTTTGCCTGTGTTTGCCCTATCCATAGCCATTTGTTTGGTTCTCTTCCCATGCTCTGGTGCTGCACTTCGGCAGACAGAGCTCAAATGGGCTCAGGAAGCCCAGGAAACTAAAGACCAACTGAAAAGGAAAAGGTCTGTTTTCAACTGGATTGACTTCCTCATTCAGTGTCATTGAGCAGTTACATGCATTCTCATGGAACTCCCTGTCAGGAGAGACTTGATCAAAAACTTATGGTTAGACTTTAACGCCTATGAGATTTTATGCTCAAAACCTGTGCATCCATGTCACGTGCTCTCTATCTTTGTCTGAATAAGGCTATAAATACTTAACCACTACTGCAGGTTTTATGCAGTGTTGAACCTGACTTTAATTCTTGGTAATATGTTCTGAAAGTCCCTAGAGATGGGGAACTTTGCCTTATTTGAGAGATGAAGTAATCTTGGTTGAAGGCAAAAATAAATGAATGTTAACGATGACAGAGTTGGGCAAATGTTCTCTATGCAGGCTTCTTCCTCAGGAATAAGAGAAATGCATACAAATGCAGAAATGCAATGAGAAAGGCTTCATTTTCTGTGAAGGCTGCTCATTAAACCCAGTTCGTACCAGGCAGCAGACATGACTAGTCCTAGCACCATGTTCTGCTTCATTTTGATGTAGTTTTACATTTTAAGAAGTTGCCGTTGTGGTCCTGGCTATATACCTTGACATTTGGGCTCTTCTTTTGTTGTTACATGGAACAAAAGCAAATTACTAGATGCACAGATATTCTTTTCTCAGGGACCCAAGTTGTTTATCTGTGTTACGATGCCAGAAATAGCATATTGCTGGTGAAGATCCAAAGCTAACCCATCTCACAGACATGAATAGTTAATTTGGTAGTCAAGAGAAAAATGCAGCCTGTAGGTTTTTGTTTTTTAAGAAAAGTCAATTCCCCTGTACTTCCAGCTGCTGCAAGAATGAAGTCACATACAAACACAGATGCTGACATGGTAGACTTAGTTTATACTGGTTTCATTTCTAGCTGTAATGTCTAGCTAGTCAGTTAACAGGAAGTAAGGGAAGGAAAACAAAAGGGAATTTCTGGGAAGTCATAATACTATCACCTGAATTTATGTTATAGCATGACTTGAAATACACAAAAAAAGGAGTGCTGTGTTGTATGTGTGGTGCTGGAAGCAATTTCTACTGCCATTTATCGCGCTGCAAAACACACCTTTAAATAGCTCAAGTACCTTTTGCATACCGTTGCTTAGTTCAGAGGTATTCAAAGCAGGGAAAGTTAAAACTAATTCTCATGGGTCTATTAAACTCTCAGTACAGTAACACTCATGTGTTGACTATAAATGAAATTTTTGCTTCATTTCTATTTTCTCAGCTATCAATATATTCATTTAAACTTTGGCTTCCCCTTGTTTCCAATGGAGAAATCTTTGCGAGTCTTCCTCTGACTTCCTCTATGCTTTGAACTCTGCCAGTGAAAAGTCTTGTGTAAGAGCTCAAACGTCTTGTTATTAACAGTAGCATATACTCAACATGTAGCACATCTTCTTGAAAAACAAAAGATGTTATCACTAGGCCTGCCACGCTATTCATCTGAAGCAAACTCTCTAACTACTTGGACAGCGTGGCTTCAGTGACAGTATCTCTGACTGTTGTCCAGCACAATATACAAGCATTTCTTACCAACCACAGTGTTTACTGGCTTGCATAGCTCTGACATCATATACAGTAAGAAGGAAAACATTGCTAACAAGCATAATCTTGGTTTATTCCTCATGTTCCAATTTCCGAAGTCAATCCAAACCACATTATTTATTTTTGCAGTATGTCACTGTCAACCTGCAGGATGTTATCTAAGCAGTGCTCAATAAACACAGTTCTCGAGATGCACACAAAATGAATGTACCGCTGAATAAACTAGAATGACCACAGGTAATGTGGTAGTGCATTACACATGCACATGCTCCTGAGGACACTCGTGTGTATTTAGATTCAGAATAAATGCCTGTGGGAACACGTATTTTCAAAATGTACCCATGGGGACTGGAAATCCATACCCTACATGCCTTTTTCCCTCTCTTCGTACTCTCCTTTCCTTTTCCCTCCCTTTTTTCCTTCCAGGTGTTTTGATGTAGTTGTGAAATAAATATCATAAATGTGTGCTTTCTAAAATTTCAACTGACTTGGAAATTAATCCCCAAGAAAGAAAATTAAATGAAAAAGTTATTATTCTTAACAGATCTGAAGGGAAAAGTTTATTTTATTCAGATACTACAGAAAAAAAATACTTGTAAATAAACTGACACTAAAGAGAAATTACCACTGCTATTGCAATATTTGCAGTTTTAGAGTCTAATTTCAGATATTTTTCTTTCTCTGTTTTAGCAATCTTCTCTTTGTCCAGGAATCTAAATAACATAGAACTGATTTGAGTGACAAGCTGAGAATAAACTCTGACCAACAAATTACATCAATGCTTTCCTTCTTAAAAGAGACACAAACCCAATATGTATCTCATACTACATTTATGTTAATATATTTGAATAAAAAAATATATTTTTATATTTTTGTATATCTACAAGGCAAATCATAGGAGAAATAAGACCATTCCTTTGTGGTACAGATATGCATTATGCAGTCTGACAATACAGTAAACAAAAATAAAATAGAAACCGCCAGAAGGTCAGTTGTCCTCTTCCTTAGTCATCTCAGTCCTGTGTCAATGACTCATTTCCAGAGAGAAAACTTGAAATTGCAGCTACTAACAGAAAATCAAGACCAGCCTAAGAGTAGTCAGACATTGGAATAACCTGCCCAGGCAGGTGGTTGAGAAGCCATCCCTGGAGGTGTTTAGGGGAAGGGTAGATGCCACATTGAGGGACATCATGGTTTAGTAGTGATGATAGGGCTAGGAAAATGTTGGATTCTATGATCTCAAAGATCTCTTCCAGCTGAAACTGCTCTATGATCTATGATTCTATGAATGAGTTCTTTTGTACATGCTGTAGTTCAAGATATTCTTGAGTGCCTTTCATGGCAAAGGTTTTTCTAATTCTTTTTTTTGGAAGAACTCCAGTGATGGAAAGCTTCTACCACAGTTCGTTTCTGTAACTGATACACGTTATTACATATTAGTATTCATATTACCGGTTTTTCCTACTTTTCCATTATGATCTCATGATGTAAACCCATTAACTGTTACAGTATTTGTTACAGTAATGTAAAAATATTTTATTCTTTCTCTCTTCAAATCAAACTTGTCCGTGTTTCAGGAGTATTTTCCTGTGTCTCTATTCACAGCAGTGTAAACAATTGTAGTTTTTCAGTGTTTCCTCACTGGCCATTTATTTCAGGTGAGTTTTTCTGCTCTCTTACAAAGATTCTGCAGTTACCTGCAGTCATTAATTTACACTTTTGTCAAATCTGCTGCTCTAAACTGAGCTTCATCTCAAGTCTAACGTCCTTTCTGCTTTGAATAGAAAGACTCCTCAACACATCTTTTTCAGATTGTAGCTCTCTCTTCAAGATAAGACATGGGTGCCAACTCTCTTCTAATTTGACAGTTAAATCATCTGTCTACTTACCCTTTTCATAAGGATTGATATGAATGGGTTGTTCCCCAATATATGTCTTCTTTCCCAAAGCGTAATTGTTCTTCTTGAATTTCAGTTTATATTTTCTGACCTTTTTGTCAATTTGTGAAGATCATTTTAAACTCCGCTCTCTGGAATGCCAGCAGTACCACCTATGTTAGTTTTATCTTCGTGAACTCCATGAGCGCATTTGCAATCCTTGTCAAGAACAAAACCGGATGAATGGCGCCATACACCAGACAGAATAGGATTCTGCATTGAATGAGTCACTCCTTAGTGTGAGGAGTCTCTATTCACTCAGTCACTGCTGTGAACCCAGTAAAGTGACTTCAGCACACATTTCTGCATCTAAACAGCAGCAGCAGGGGGCATTTTTGCATTCAGTTTTGTTTCTATTCCAAAGAAAGTCTAGTACTCTTCTGCTCCATATTCCAGTCCCTTTCTTGCTGCTCTGTTTCTTCGGTTTCCTCATTTTCATCTTGCTTTCTGCCCAAGCATCCGTCTCAGACAGTGACATTGTGAAAAATTACTCCCTATATTGACCATGCCTCTGACTCTTTTGGTAGAGGAAGGTTTTCGTATCTTAATTTCTCAGTCACAACAAAGTTTTGTTATAGAGCACGACTTCAGATCACAGCAAACCTCTTGAATACAAAATCTTGGGTAGATTGGATCTATGAGCCAATGCTAATGGCATGAGCTTCAATAAGGCCAAGTGCCAGGTCCTGCGCTTGGGCCATAACCTCATGCAATGCTAGACGCTTGGGCAGGTGTGGCTGGAGAGCTGTCTGGCAGAAAGGGACCTGGGGGTTCTAATCAACAAGAGGCTAGATATGAGCCAGGAATGTGCCCAGGTGGCCAAGAAGGCCAATGGCATCCTGGCTTGTATTAGAAACTGTGTGACCAGTAGGAGCAGGGAGATTATTGTCCCCCTGTAATCAGCACTGGTGAGGCCACACCTTGAGTACTGTGTCCATTTTTGGGCACCTCAATACTTCTCTTGTATTGAGGCGCTGGAGTGAGCGCATAGAAGGACGACGAAGCTGGTGAAAGGCTTGGAGAATAAATCTTATGAAGAGTGATTGAAGGAGCTGGGGCTGTCTAGTTTGAAAAAGAGGAGGCTGAGGGAAGACCTCATTGCTCTCTATAGCTACCTGAAAGGATGTTGAAGAGAGGTGGGTGGTAGTCTCTTCTCACAAGTCATTAGCAGTAGATGAAGAATAAAAGGCTCCAAACAGCAGCAAGGTAAGTTTAGACTAAATGTTACAAATATTTGTCACAGAAAGAGCAGTCAGACATTGGAATAGGCTGCCCAGGGAGGTGGTTGGGTCACCATCCCTGAATGTGTTTAAAGGTTGTTTAAACGTGGTGTTGGGGAATATGGTTTAGAGGTGAACTTGGTAGCATAGGGTTAGTGGTTGAACTCAATAATCCCAAGGGTCTTTTCCAACCTGAATAATTCTATGATCTTGGATCACTGCCTATGGTCTCATCGTCAGGTACTGACCATTCACTCTCCACACTGCAATACACATAGGGCTGAAACTGAGTGCTACCATGCAACAACTGCGTGACAGCCAAGAGATTAAGCCCAGTCAACATGGATTTAGGAGGGGTTGGTCTTGCTTGACCAACCTGATCTCCTTTTATGATCAAGTAACTTGACTGGTTGATGAGAGGAAGGCTGTGGATGTAGTGTACCTGGATTTCAGTAAAGCATTCGACACAGTCTCCCATGAT
>JAOXOE010024326.1:0-22550 GCA_028565055.1 Phoeniculus purpureus
CAACAGGGTGTTTTCTTTCCTTCATAAAAGCACAAACCTGTAATTCTGAAAATTCTACTAATTTTCAAACCACAATAGATGGCTAGATGCTCCTTCCATCTCTACAAGTCTCTGATCATAAAACACAAGTAAAAGTCCTTGTTTGAGGTTTGTATGGTGACAGAGACATTAAACAGTCCAAAGTCACAGAGCAGGTATCCTTCTGATATCTCAAAGCACCAGATACTGAGCTTGCCATATACACTCTTGGTTCACCCCACTTGTGAATAGCCGATGTTTATTTCTGACTTTTGTTCTACTGTGCAGAGAGTGACCTGACCAGCACATTGAAACTACTGATGTCTGAATCCACTCACATTAGCCATCTGTCTCTCTGTCTGATCCTTTTCCCATGTTTTAGAGCAAAAGCACAATCCTGGCTTCCACAGCAGAGAAAAAGCAGTTCACAGAATAAAAACGTTACTGGCTTAACTGCCTCTGGCAGTGCTTTTTTCCTAGGTTAGTTCCACAAAGCTGAAGAGACCCATGATTTAGCTCAGACTCATGTCAACAAATTCCCCAGCCATCTCAACACAGTGCCTGTTGCAACTCTGCCCATTCTCATTCAAAGGCTGGAGGAGCACCACGTGGACTCCACCACCTCCCTGGGCAGCCTGTTCCAGTGCCTGACCACTCTGTCAGTGAAGAAATTTTTCCTAATATCCAATCTAAACCTCCCCTGGTGCAACTTGAGGCCATTTCCTCTCATTTTATTGCTAGTGACTTGGGAAAAGAAACTGACCCCCCATCTCTATACGACCTCATTTTAGGTACTTGTAAAGAACAGTAAGGTCTCCCATCAGCCTCCTTTTCTCCAGACTGAATGATTCCAGTTCATTCAGCCACTTCTCATAATACTTGTCCTCCAGGCCCTTCCTAGCCTTGTTGTCCTTCCTCGGGCACACTCTAGCACCTCACTATCCTTCTTGTAGAGAAGGTATTCGCACTCGTTGGAACCTCCTTTAGAAGAAGACATCTTTATACAGAAGGTATATTCTCTCACACTGTGTTTCTGGTAAAAGGAGCTATCTGTTTGCCAAGCTGCATGAACAAAGCAGCATATTGCTGACAGAGAAGCTGTCAGTTACATAAAGCTGTCAGCAAAAAATGTGTCCGCATGTGTACGAAGCCAGTGAAAACATGGCACACGACTTACGAGTAATTGCATCAGTTCTACTGGCTCTCCACAATGACTGTTCACTTACGGAGTCTCAGCCTGGATCACAGGATTAGGGATTGGAAGGGACCTCGAAAGATCATCTAGTCCAATCCCCCTGCCAAAGCAGGATCACCTAGACCAGTCGTAGAAAAACATGTCCAGGTGAGTTTTAAACTCCTCAGAGAAGGAGACTCCACAACCCCCTGGGCAGCCTGTTCCACTGCTCTGTCACCCTCAGTGGGAAGAAGTTCCTTCTCATATTGATGTGGAACCTCCTATGTTCCAGCTCACACCCATTGCCCCTTGTGCTATCACTAGATGACACTGAGAAGAGCCTGGCTCCATCCTCCTGACACCCACCCCATCACATATTTATCAACATCAATGAGGTCACCCCTCAGTCTCTTTCTCCAAGCTCAACAGACCCAGCTCCCTCAGCCTTTCCTCATCAGGGAGGTGTTCCACTCCCTTCATCACCTTTGTGACTCTGAGCTGGGCTCTGTCCGGCAGTTCTGTGTCCTTCTTGAACTGAGTTGTGTGAAACAAGGCTTTGGTGTTTTTTCTATCAGGTAGTGTTGAGAAATGTTCTCACAACTCAGACCTTGTGACATTAAATAAAACTATTGGGTCCTGACTGGGTTTTAATTTTTTTTGTCATTTCTGTAGTGGGAGATGGCTGATATTTTGAAAATTTTTGTTGCTCTAGAAGTCACAGGACCTTGATTAATTCTCTAATCCTCTAGACTTCTTGCAGAACCTTGGTCATGGCAAGACTTTTTTGCCTTCTAGCTGCCCACCTTTACAGTACGGACAATGATATTGCAGCATCGGTCGTACAGATGAGCAGTTACGGGGGGATTAGAAATTAAAGCACAAGTGTCCAATCGTTTCAGGAGATATTGTTTCTGTTTCAGATGCATGCTTTTGCTTTTCAGGGGATATTTTTGTTTTCAATAAAATTACTGTCTTGTTTATCCTTCTTTTTAATTTCCAGTGATTAGAAAATGAGTCTCTGTTGTCAGCCTACTGGATTTCTTACGTGTTAGTCTGAAGAGATTTCTGAGCCTTCCTGATGACATATTTTGGCAAAAAAGTTGTTTTCCTTGCCCCTGCTGTTTCTTTACATGGTCTGTGAGACTGACTGCCTGTCAAGCCATCTTTATGCTAAAAGAACTACTCCTGTGAAAGTTTCAGTCAAAGAAGTGTCTCAGCAGAAGAGCAGGAAAATTATCCGGTAGTTACTAGAGTGGACTGTAAAGTTAATGGCCAAACACCTACTCCTGCGATGGGATGTTTATGAGGACTGTGTGAAATCAGTGACTGTGCCACTGAGCTGCTTCCATTACAGGAGGGAAATAATTAGGCCTTCAGCAGCAGTACAGCTTCCCATTAAAACCCCATTTTCACTTTGTGACAAAGGTGCCATCTTTGTACATTAGCAGCAACTGATCGTATCTGCTCCCACCACTGTATAGACAATAGATTGTCTGTATAGACTATACTGTACAGACTATAGTCTATACCAGTCACACCATTTTGTAGCAGCTTTTAAGACATGAACATCAAGGACTATAAACCCTTGATGTTTTTTAACCACCTCCTGCATTAGCTTCAGCAGTGTTCAACACGCTTGATGGTGCACTTGCATAGCCAAGTTAAAAAATAAAGGCTGGAAGAAATGAATCATAGAATCATAGAATCATTAGGGATTGGAAGTGACCTCGAAAGATCATCTAGTCCAAACCCCCTGCCAGAGTGGGATCACCTGGACCAAGTCTCACAGGAACATGTCCAGGCAGGTTTTAAATGTCTCCAGAGAAGGAGACTCCACAACTGCCCTGGGCAGCCTGTTCCAGTGCTCCATCACCCTCACTGGGAAGAAGTTCCTTCTGATATTTATATGGAACCTCCTCTGTTCTAGCTTAGGTCAGTCAACTAGACTGGACCAGAGACACTGCCCAAAACATACAGTTTGAGTAGATTCACTCTACCTTGAAAGAACTTAATAGTCATGGTGAGAACAAGTCATCTACCTTGAGGTGAGGTAGTGGCTAGAAGCGTTATTTAATGTAGAGACATAGCTGATAACTAGTGGCTAAATTAATGTGAACAGAGAACACATGAAAAAGGCCCTTCCTGTGAATATACATCGTGTAAGAATTTGGTGACACCACCTCACCCTACAAGCAATGTTTCCCGGTTTGTCACAGACAGCACTTTGTGGCCAAGATGAATGTTTTAAAGAAGGGCCTATGCTGTGACAGACAATTTTTAGTGCTCAACTTGTTGATGCAGAAGACCCTGATTTTTTTTTCAGGAAAAAATATTGCTTTGGAATAGCTTCAGCACTCTCAGCCCTTATAGTTCAAGATCCATGCTCTGACAAAGCTTTTTCACTACTGAGCAATGCCTGAAAATAGCCAAAAGCAGATGGTACCTCCTCACTCTCCATTAGAAACAAACAGCAACACAGGAGCATTCTGGCAGTTTTCGCTTTTCACTTAAGCACTGGCGTGACTCTGAAAATCTGACTGAGCCTCCTTAGTGATTTAATGTGAGTAAACCTAAAATTAAACCACATCTCAAGTTCACCCACCTCGCTGAGAAGGAAGTCATCTCGTTAAACGCACACACAACCCCTCCAGTGTTTTTAATTTCCCATTTTCTTTCCTAGATATACTCCATTGATTTTATTGCCGAGTGTTTGTGAGGCTGGATCCAAATATTAACTAAGTGGAGAAGGTCTCCTTCCCTTTAAATGTGTCCTTTGCAGCAGGAGCAGCTCTGCTCTTCTCGTATTCTACCTTCACTCTACCCAGCTGCCTCCCAGCTCACTGGTAGGAAGGGAATGCTCATAGCAATTCACCAGTGCCCTGAGCAATTCTGTGTCCCATCCTATGTCTGCACTTGGATTCCTGCTGCAGCACAACACAGATGTCTCCTTAAGTCCATTATGTGCTGCAAAGCCAGGAGCAGGTGAAACCTTCAGCAAGAGCTTCAAGGCTGAAACAAGACATAGATACAGGCTGTTAGATTTACAGCTGTCCTGTAGGGATGAAGAAAAAGCCCCCCTTCTGTCATTTTAATAGACTGAAACAACTTTTAGTTCTAATAAAACTGTTCGCTTGCATTATAAATATTGTCTGTCAGTCCTCCAAATGACATCAATTATCCATCCCTATTAGCTTCATTTATATATTTATTTCCATTTAATGCCCCCTCAGACGTTGTCAGTTCCCTTTTATTTATTTTATAGGATTATTTCTGGCTTTTACGAGACAGTTTTATGAGACACAGCCAGAATCATGGAGCTGTTCTGAAAAATGCTGCATTACCCTTGATGTGCTGTAATTAGATGACAACAAATGCAGCCTTTTATGTGCGCTAGCTGGCTTGTGAAGGCAAAACCAATAGCTTGTTTATAAAGGCTTTTTATAGCTTTTTCCTGAAGGAAAAGCTAATGCAGAGCTTGAAAGTCTGATTTATTTCAGCAGGCTTTAGATCAACATAAAAACTCTCCAACCAAAGGACACATTTCCATTTAATAGACTACGACATTGTGTAGTTCCAGTAACTCGTTTCCCAGGTATTTAAACCTACACAACAACAAACAATAGGTGTATCAAGCCTTGCCTAGCTGGGACCTGTATGAGTAAGTCTTGCAAACAATGCGTTACCAGCCGAGGATTTAGCCTTCCTCTGGAGAAAAATGCATTTGAATATCTGTTGGTCTACAGTTTTTGGACAAGAGGTACAAATGAAACTTACTTTTAAAAATGTGAAATTACCTACAGTTAGGTCTTTTTTTTAGTTTTTGAATTTTGAGACAAAGAAGTGGTAAAAAATGGTAGCAGACACCTTTTTATGGTAAGACAAGAAGATGCAGATTTAGGGAGAAACGGAAAGATCCAGCCCCAAACCCCCACAACTTACCTTTTTTACTAAATCTTTCTGTATTGGGAGAATTGTTCCCTGTCAGGAGAAAGCAAAGCATTTCTTAATTCTTAATCAGTGGTGACTTCTGCCTGTAGTGACATCTGTCTATGAAGCGTGATCTATTGGCATGAAGAGTTGGGGTATGGTGCCCAAGCTGTGCAACTCCTGGAAGTGAACCTTGGTGAAATTGCAGCTGTCTCAGTACAGCCTTGAGATTCCTTCATTTGCTTTTCCCATGAAAAATAAATTCTCAAAGCAATAAAAAAAGAATAAGAAGCAAAGCACCAAGGCTATGGATGAGAAATGTTTGTCTTCCCTTTGGGCTGAAAGCTCTTCACTGCCTTTTCTATGACTGATGGCTTCTAGCTTCAAGCAATCCTCACCATGGTCCCTGGGCATTTTGCAGCACCCTCCATGTTATGCCTCACAGTGTAGGAGCTTAGTTTGATCCTTTCAGGCTCCATCTGAATTCACCTGCACTAACAAGTTTCTTTTTCAGCCCTTGTTTGCCATTATGCCTTGATTGCAAATTTTGGAGGGGCTCAGAAGTCAGGCTGTCTTGATGGAGTCCTGCTGCTCTAGTTCTTGAGGGATGTCAGTTTGTTCATCTCCCTGACACATTAAGGTTTAATACCTAATCATTAAGGGTAGGGTTTAGCTGATTTCATCCTATTCCTTTATCACAGAATCAAAGAAGGGTTGAGGTTGGAAGGGACCACTGGAGGTCAGCTGGTCCAACTGATCTGCTCAAGCTGAGTAAAGGAGAAGGATCATAGTCATTGACCTCCTGGCAATGCTTTACCTAATACAACCCATTTGCCTTTGCTGGAAGGACGTGTTGCTGGCTCACGGTCAACTTGTTGCTCACATACTGAAGGAACAAGGCGCTGCAGTAACTGGTCTGTTCTTTCAATGTCAGTTCTTCATAAAAAACAGCAGAGGTTCCTTAGGGACAGAATTTCCAAAGCACAAGGACAAATGAGCATGCAGCAAATAATCCTTAGCTGACAATCACTTTCAAAACCCTTAGGATGGGTAGTTGATTTAACTACACATGTCAGCATCTGAGTTATTCAACACATTCTCCCTTTGCAGAGCCACTGAAATTTATGGGCCGATTCATCTCATGTGAGGGTAGATATTTAAATGTGCTCGATGAGTCGTAAGTCAAGGTGCATATTTCTGTGTAAGACAACCTAGTCTCTGTTGCAGATCCTAAAGTTAGGGGAAGTGAATTCTACTACGCGCAGAAACTCATTTGGAAAGTGGAATAAATATTCAGTGCTAGTCAGGTAGCAATTTCCTAATGCTGACGTTGATGAAGCTACACCCCACTTTCATCTCTCGATTCTTCCTGATGCTCATAATGAATTATTCTCTTTCTGATCGTTTTCAATTAAATCAGAGTTCCTGGTGAGCAGAACACCCCCACCACAAATAAAATACCACTGCATGAATATAGTATGGAGCTGCGTGTGTTTGAGCCTTTGGCTTCTTCACTTGGAGCCATCCTGTTATTAGCTCTGCCACTGTCCCAGGTAAGAAAATGCATCCCACTCTCTCTACACATTTAAGACAGTGACAGTTAGGGTTTGATTTTTCTCCAGATAGTTTGTCTCATGAAAGAATGAGAAGAAGGAAAAGGGGCAGTGCTGCTTTTATTGGTTATGAATCCAAGTGTTTATAACTTAGATTCTCTTATATTTAAAAAAATAATTGAAATCATGTCACATTGCTTTCACCCTTACGTGTCTAATTCTCTCTTTTGAGGGCACTTGGGCTCCAGAGCCTATGTCCATCAAATTAAAATATCAGCCGTGAGTGAATTTGCTTCTGCAAATAGGACGACTAACAGCTGTGACTGTAGCCAAATGAAGTCTCTGGCAGGGCTGTGCTTTCCTTCCACAGCTCAGCCTGGCAGATGTCTTCTGAGGGAACAGGCATTTGAATTCTGGAAGTGGACATTGTAGTTTTGTTATTTTCTTTCCTTTTCCTTTTTCTGCTGAAGCACTACCTTTCATGAAGCTAACAGGAGCAGCAGAAATGTAGCCTCTGAAAAGAACTCTCTGCTGCTTTTCTTCAAAGGCAAGGGGGAAATATGCACAAACAGCATTCCTTAGAATAATTAAAACCTTGCTTTGATCTGCTTTACCCACCTCATCCCAGTGCCTCATCCCAGTGCCTCAGCAGGCAGGACCTACTTCTTGGTGAGATTCTAGCATTCACTGTTTGGAGATCATCTTGAGTCACTAATTTAAAATAATTTAAAAGTTGCTTTATAATCATTAATAAAATCATCTGAAATAATTTCAAAGTTGCTTTATAAGCATTAACTTCTTTATGAATCACACAAATGAGGACTGGGAGTTTGGGGAAGTGAGAGGGAAAACAAGCGAAAGGAATTACCTTTGCATTAAATGAAGTTAATGTGCAGCTACGTCTCTCAACAAGTTCTTGAAATTCAGATATTAAATTTAACAACATTCTTATACTTGCATGGAGATTAATGAGAAAAACTCCAGTAGAAGTTGGACTAAAACATAGAATTGCAAATACTCAGTGCTGCTTAGTGGTGAATAAAGAAGCAGGACTTGAGCTGTGGGTGAGGGGGTGGTTAGCTTGTTGGTTTGTCAGTACTCAAAGACCTCATATGAGCTGATTTCTGCTTATTAAATGATTGCCTGAATGATTTTAGCTGTAAGTGTTCCCTGTCCAAATCTTTGTTGAGGTAATTCCACTCAAGGCAGAGACACTTCATCAAAGCACGGTGATGCTCCATAAGTTTGGGGTTATCAAGATAGAGTTTGGGCAGTGCAAGCAGTTTTATCTTCCCACTAGCTTTGGGCTCTGCCATTCATGAACCACAACAATCTCAGAAGACATGATCTGATCAGGGTGTGTTGTGTTTTACAAGCACGTAGGTCATGAAAAGTACTTTGGCTGAATGAAGTCAGCTTTGTGGTCAGCACTGATGAGACCATTTGGGAGGTGAGTGCAAGGTCACTGAAAAGTAACCGCTTTCCTCTTCCAAACTTCCATGGGATCTGAAGAAGGTATTTTTAGGATTATATTGTTTGAATTAAGAATTTCTCATAGGCTGTCGTTCCAGCACTTTCTTTCCAGATCAGGATGAGGAAGTGGATGAGGTCTTCTACAGGCAGCTGACTGTGGGCCCCTCAGTTCAAGGACACAGAGGTGCTGGAGAGAGTCCAGTGTAGAGCAATGAGGATGATGAAGGAAGTAGAACACCTCCCTTACGAGGAAAGGCTGAGGGAGCTGAGTCTCTAGCTTGTAGGAGACTGATGGGTGACCTCATTAATGTCTAGAAATATGTGAGAAACCAGTGTCAGGAGGGTGGAGCCAGGCTCTTCTCAATGTCATCTAGAGATAGGACAAGGGGCAATGGATGTAAGGTGGAACACAGGAGGTTCCATGTAAATATCAGAAGGAACTTCTTCACAGTGGAACAGGCTGCCCAGGGGGGTTGTGGAGTCTCTTCTCTGGAGATGTTTAAAAGTCGCCTGGATGTGTTCCTGTGTGACTTTGTCTGGGTGATCCTGCTGTGGCAGGGGGATTGGACTAGATGATCTTTCAAGATCCCTTCCAATCCCTAATGTTCCGTGATTCTGTGATAAATCAGCAGCTCCTGAGTACTCACATGGGAATTCTCTAAAAGATTTTGATACAGAGCCCATCTGAATACCGTTTCCCCCCTTTCACTACGAGATCTACATTTTCAAGGGTAAAGTACCCTCTATTTCCTGATCAGGTCTGCAGACAGCTGAAAATGGAAGATGAATTTCAGGTCAGGATTACTAACAGGTTGGAAGGAGAAGCAGCTCAGAACTCACTGCATTTCACAAAAAGCTTAACCAACAGACACCATTTTGCAAGTAAGTCGATCTGGGCAGAATGGAATTAGAGCTGGGATGGGGTCTTTTATAGTCAGATATTTTACATTTGTTACTTGTCCAAGTATGTTAAGAAGCACAGATACTTTATGCCTTCTGTCCTGTTACCGTTATCTTCTCTGGAAGCTTATATCGCCCCCGGGTGCACAGCAAAAAAGTTTTCCTGTTCTGGCAGATGTGAACAGTTCCAATAAATAAACCTGCTTTTTTTGTGTGTTTGGATTTGCACTCATGCATACCGATGATATTCAGGATGAGCAGCTCATCAAAGCCAAGATTAAAATAAACTGCAGCAAAAAGGAGTCTGTAGAAAACAAATGGAGCTTAGAACTGTACTGCTGGAAACTGCAATATGACAAAAGATCATATGAAGGGCATTTAAAGGATCACCTCTGAAGGGTGGGCAGCAAACAGCAGTGCCAGTGTCATTGTACAGGCTGACAGAAAAGATTGGTCACCATCTGGTGACCACAAATTAATGGGAAATGAAACTTGTGTGTTGCAGAGCTAATGTTTGCAATAGAGTGACACTGCGCTTCCCCCAGCCCCTTGCTGCTGCTAACAGGGGGTGCAGCACTTGTCTAGCATGGGCTCGCATCGAATAATAAAACCATTGGCTCTGCACAGGCAAGAGGCTCACGTCAAAACACATTCTGTGCCACAAGGGAGAAATAGGTAGTAGCGATGCAGCGCAACTTCCCAACAACAGCCGCACTAGACATGAAGCCTGACAGGATTTTCATGCAGCGCTGATACTCTGTAAGAGGGCAGATTGCTCATAATTATTTCTGCTTGGAAGTAATCAAGTCAAGAAAATTAGCTTCTACTCCTGCATCATGGGACTCACATCTGATCCAGTTTTATTCAGCATTCATGTATGTTCGGGTTTGTGGCTTTTTTGATTATGGAATTATTGATTATAGAATAACTGATCATTGATTGAAGAATTAAAACTCATAGAGTAAGTTTAACTTATATAAACTTTTAGAATACGTTTAGCCAACGTTGAAAGAAAGGTTCATTCCAAAACCTACTATTTATGGTGATTTCTGACAGCTTTTGGGTCAACATTTTCACAGGTGCTTTAAGTTACTTGAGTAGTAGCAACCAAGGGAGTGGGGACTGGTAAATACAATTTTATTAGATTGGCTACTAGAAGAGATTCTTTTAGATTTTTTTAAACAAAAAGGAAAAAATTGCATGTTATCAAGCACAAAGTTCATATTATCTTTGTCTGAAGGGCCAGAAGTGGTGTTTTAGATTTACAAACAGATCCAGCCACATTTTTATACGGTGGCTAATATCAGAGACGATACACAAAATTTTGTGCTACCAATGCATTGATGTCACAACATTGCAGTTGAACCACCCCCTGCAAGCTAAAGTCTCAGCAATCTAGGTTTTTCTAACCCCAAAAAGTAGGATCCAGGCTATACAGAACTCTGATATCTGTTAAGGTGACTCTTGGGAGTAGATGAGGGAAGGAGAAAGAGAGATCCATAGTATTAGTTCTTGGAGACAGGCAAGATAAGGGAGAAATGGAATCCTCTAGCGTATGGGAGAAATACAAGGAGATTTAAACAGCACAAAGTATAGGAGTCTTCAAAAAAGTGTAGGACATTAAAATGAAATTGGATGTAACTGGATAAGCAAAGAGCAGAAGGATTCAGTGATGTAAAACTGATCAGCATGACGGGCAGTACTACAAGCATAGAACCCACCGACTGGTTGAGGTGTGTGGTAAGGAGAAGATGTAATGAGAACTGTAAAGGCCAGCTAGAAGAGAGTTTTGCCCTTATTAATAAGAAACTCATCTCAGCTAAGGCAGGAAGGGCAGGCAGAGTAAATAAGCCTTTGGCAATTAAATAATAGGGTCATTGAGGGAGACCTAGCTAATTTAGGTTACAGCTAACAGCTCATTAGTAAATGGAAGAGGATGGGTAAGCGTTAGAAACAAAGCTCAAGTGAGAGGAAAGGGGAGGCAGTGGGATGATGTAGTAGTATGAGAGAGAAAGCAGCCTCTGCTGGAGATCTAATCAATATCAACAACAAAGAAAATACACCATGGAAATCAGGCTGTGAGAGGTTTGAGACCTTGAGCAAGATTTTTTTGTGTGTATGTAAAGATAATCATGAATGCATGACGTATAAATGGAGACTTCTAGTTGAACGGGTTGATGGATCAGTGTGAGAATTATATGTACTTATTTGGTGGCTAACAAGGAAAATACTGTAGTGAATTGATGAAAAGACTAAGAAGCCTGTTACAGCCCTTTTGGGTTTGAAGCATCAGGCAAGATTTCCTTGGAAAACAACAAATATAGAAAAGATTTGGTTAATCTGGTTGCACCAACATGTAGAATAGAGGTATCGAGACTGTGGAGTTCAGGATCCTACCTGATCACTCTGGTAAAATGAGGATATAACCATAAGAAAGAGGTAGAGCATGAATCAAGAAAGTCTTCTTGGAATAAAAATGCCTGAGCAGGTCTGGAGCAGAAGGTCAACAGATTGAGTGGAATATACATTCTGATATAAGAGGTGGTGGTGAGACCGGAGTAAGGAGTGAGCATGGATCAGAAAAAACAGGTGAGAGGTTAAAATGAAATTGTGGGAGAGGAGCTCCAGGGGGAGCTGCAGGCAATGAAAGGAGGACACACTATTAGTCGAGATGTAGTTGGGCACTGTGGTGTGGTTTTTTTAATTACTTCTTAATAAAAATTTGATTTAATCAAAGAGGAAATTATTGCACAGGTTTCTTGAGGAAACAAGGGTACAGCTGCAGCTTAAAGTCAAAGCTGGGATCGTAGAATAAAAACAGGGAAAGGCTAGTAGGAAGAGCACGAATGACTAGTTTGGTCTTCTGGATTAAGAAGGAAGGAAGGAAAAACTTTGATGAGAAGGAGTTTAGAAAATGTTGTCTATGGTGTAGAAAAAATATAACAGTAGGGAAAAGAAGGGGTTGAGCACACAGGTAAAACCTGTGTGGAGTCAATTAAGCATGAAAACAAACCCAAATGTCTCTATATTTTCTCTGTATTTCTTGCCTATCACTTCTGTTATGATCCTGGTCATACTGAATGAATTTTTCTACAGCATAAGAGATAAATGTACTGACATCCAAGAGGCTTCATAAGTAAGGGAAGATGGAAAAGAAACCCCACATTATTATTAATTTAAAACATAACTTTATTTGACACCATTTAATGTCCAGCTTTTGTGCTGTACTGGCATTCAGGGATTGCACAAAGAAGCAGATTAGAGACACTATCAACTGGAAAGTTATTACCTGTATGTTCTTCTGTTGGCTGAACCAGTTCCTCTGTCTGGCTGTAGAAACATAAGTGTCAGGCAAGGGGAGTTGAGGAAGTGATCATGGATAGCTTTTGCCTATCAGGCCACTCGCATATGACAAAATTATGTCCAAATTTGAGGCAGTTATGGGGTGTGACCTTATTCTTGAGCCCATCTAGTTGTGAGAGAGCTGCAGTGTTTGTGGAGATGGAAGACAGAGATACGCTGTATTTCAAAATCAATGAATAAGGAACTTCACGAGTTAAAAGCAGAGTTGTGTGACTTGGTCTAGGGGTTCCTGCTAGATGATCTTTCGTGATCCCTTCCAATCCCTATGATTTGTTACTTAAAGGTGATTTCAAGTGGAGTGGATGGCAGAAACATAGAATCATAGGGTTGGAAGGGACCTCCAAAGGCCATTGCAACAAGCAGAGACATCACTCACTAGACCAGATTGCCCAAAGCCCTATCCAGCCTGAGCTTGAATGTCTCCAGAGATGGGCCCTCCACCACCTCTTGAGGCAACCTGTTCCAGTGATCCACCAACCTCAGATTCAAGAACTTTTTCCTGATGTTTAACTTAAATCTGCCCTTTTCCAGTTTAAACTGAAGAGGATTTTGTGTGGATTTCATTATGTATGTAATGAATGCGAATGCAAAGAAAACCAACCTTAATGGACATTAATTTATTTTAATATGGAAAAGAGAAAAACATCTGTCTGCAACAAACCAAAATGCTCCCTATTTTACTTTTCCCTTTCCACATAGCAAGGCTAGGACAACCACGAGTAGTTGCCGCCTTTGTTCCTTCTCATCAGGCAGGAACAGCTACTGAAACCTATAAAACCTGCTCTCACAATCCCAAAATCACTAGCTGGATTGACTTGCAAACTGCTGGATGACCCAGGCTTTGAATCCCAAACCATCAAACCATGCCTTGTCAGTAAACTACTGCAGCACTATTGACAAAAGCTTCAATGAATGCCTGTGTGATCCGGCTTCTTAAAAGCTTGTAGAGCACAAGGCACTAAATGCTGACAAACCCGAGGAGAGTTCACAGAAGGCCAACAGCTGAACACAGCATTCAGAGACAGAGAGCTGTCAGGATGTATGTGTCCACATCCTGGACAACACAGTCTTTTTTTTTCCCCTTATTTAGACACAATCTGCAGTATAATTTTAAAATCTTCAAATATTAGGCTGTTCCCTTACACACCCTTACATCTGTTATTTAGATAATCAGGATATTTTACCTTGTCAGTCCCTCCCTTCTGTACATCTTTATTTTTTCTTCCCTTCATCTGCTCCTCCCTTTATTTTCTACAACTGGTTGATATCGTTCAGTGAAACACTTCAGATGCTCCGTGGGCAACGACAAATACAGTTCTGTCTTTGAATCTTGGCAGTGTTGTAGAACCAAATACATAGAATTTATGTTCCCTGTTCCAGAGAAAATTGTTTCATCATTTCCATTTTTATCCTTGGAAGGTTCATTCATGCTGTCAGGATCGGAGTACATTTAGATTGAGGTGCAGGCACGGTAATGATCCAGGAGTGTTTTAAGGATGTTAGTGACAAGGATATAAATGAATCATTTCCTTTGGGTTCTTTATAACAGGAGGTAGTGTTTTTAAACTAAGAGGCAGGAAATTTAGACTAGCTCTAAGGAAGAATGATTTTGCAATCAAACACTGAAACAGGTAGCAGTAGATGCCCCATCCACTACTGACTGATGCCCCTGACATTCCAGGTCAGGTTGGAGTGGGCTCTGGGAAACCCAGTCTAGTAGGAGAGGTCCAATTGCAGTGGTAGTGGACTAGATGAGCCTGGAAGGTCCCTTCCAACCTGAACCATTCCATGGTAATCAGGTCTAAAATTCTGCTAAGATCTTAAAACCTAAGGTCCCACACATACACGAAATAGGAATTAGCTCACATTGTGAAGATCTGTGTGAGGATTCTTCTGTTAATGGGTTTAAGGTATTGACCAAAGATCTGCTATTTACTTGACTTTCCCAGAACCTCAAGAAAGGTTCTGAATTCACAGGTTTGGACTCTGGAAATTTTCTACTCTTTAGGATCCACTTAGTTAAATTGATTACATCTCCTTTGAACAAACACCTAACGCACAGAGAGAAGCACTTAGGTTTAGGCTCATGAATCTCAAATTGTACATGTAGGTATCTTGACCACCAAAGGGAATCCTACTCCAAATTACCAGTTGCTTCTCTGCCTAACAAAATATTCTAACACCTCAAGCTAAATTACAGAGACAGTCTCTTCCTGGGTTGTTGTTTCTTGTGTTACACACTGCTCTCAAGTTCCTAGCCACCAACAGAAGAGGTGCACTGCTCTAAGGAAATATTCAGCCAAATTGCAACTAGAATTGAAGAACTTGTAATACTGACTAGAAACACTCCAGTTATAAAGGTTTCTAGGAAGCTGGATGCTGCAACTGCTTACTGGAAGGTCATCTGAACCTGAATATACTGACAAATTCCCTTGCCCCTCTCTTTTCTGGGTGGGAATGTGAACTGGTTGACATCACTCCATAGAGGATGCTGTCGACAATGAAGGTGATTGTAGTCCATCAAGTGCAAATAAAAGGTAGAAACTCACATTAATGTGTGTTCTCAGTGGAACTGCAATCCCTTAGTTCAGCACTACTTTCAACACTCAGGAATAATTTATACCTATGCCAGTCAGTACTGGGGTACATTTCTCCAGTCTTTCATTTGACTGTCACAGATGTTCAGAACCCAAAAGGGTTAAATTCACAGGAGAACAAGCTCCTTTCCCTTTTTATTTTCTCTCAAGTTGTTGGTCACCTTATGCCCTTACGAAATAAATTCTGTAAAAGAGGTTGAACAAAGGTTGTCTCACATTCATCCTTCCAAATTTCCTTACAGGAGCAAGGGTGAAGGATCTGCAAACCTATGAAGGTCTCAGCAGCCTTTGCACCCTTCTGGAAGAGAAAATTTTAGAGTGGCAGGAAGAAACAATACACTGACTTCTCCACTTTCACCTTTCTGCCTGTGAACTCTAGGTTGAGTTAGTGGGATAAAGAGAAGCAATGCAACTAATGCTCCACGATGTTTGATTAGACAACCCAATAGGTTATCTAATAACTAGGAACCTTGTGGTAGGTTTTTCCCAGGCAAAAGACAGATCAGCCTGTTTTCTACAGAGCTCATCTTGTTTTCAGTGGAAATGACAAGCATTCAGTTCTTCATATACGCTCTCGTATTTAGATGATACTTTACTGGTGAAATAGCTTTGGACTGGTACTTGCAGTGGGTTACCTAGAAATTGCCATCCACCAGAAGACAAAGTACCTAATCTTGTGAGACAGACCAAGCTGGCAGAATGCAGAGGACTTTTTGACCCAACACATAATGCTTGAAGGTCTTAAGTTTTTGACTGACAGTCACTCTTTATTCGTTCAACTAGGAGGAAGGAGGAATTTGCTGCAGGTATAACTGGCCAGTTAATCTTACGTGGTTGTTTACCTCTAAAGTAGGAGATTAAAATAGAATTTAAATAGACCCCCTATTACACAAATTACAGTGTGACTCCTGTTCTGCAGAAAACATCTTGCTCTACAGGATTTTTATCGAATAGCTTAGTTTAGTTTATTTCCCTCCAGAACTGACATCTTACAGCTTACCGTGCATGCTACAGTCTCAGGAATGTACCTCATCACTACAAATCTCAGGATCCATGTCTGAAATCATTTCAGCTGATTGGAGTTCGGTAATGACTCTTCCTACATTTATAGTTTATGTAATCTTATAAAGTTCCCGAGGTCTTTTTTTGGTGCTCGAGAAGTGAGTAGGCAATTTTCTGCAGATGTATTTTAAGTCCTGCATTATACAATCTGATCGTGTTCAAAGCTGCTTCCATAGCAACACCTAAAAATATTGTTCATTTCTAAAATAAGGAAGTCCTTTAGTCACTTAAGCCGTGTAATTCTCCTTCTGTGACAAACAATGTAGTCACCTCTGTTACAAGAGCTCAGCTTTGAAAATGTCATCATTAATTTTCAGATTTAAGTAACTTCCCAGGTAGTTTCACCAACAAAATTGTCCTTGAGCAGGGGGAATGTTTTAATTCTGGCAGTATATCCTCCCTCCACTAACATGAGAAACCCTGTCGGTAATTAGAAAGACGAATTCATCTAAACGAACAGATGGATGCTCTTCCTGTTGAAGTCAGTGATAGACGTCCACACACAAAATCAAAGAGAAGGAAGATAAGGTGGGGCATGAAATGCCTGCAGACAACAGCCCAATTATTTGCAGTGGAAGGTAGCATGGACCAGACAAATTGGATTAAAAGTTTCAGCTGCTTTACAAAAAGCACAGAGAAAAAGAAAACCTGTGTGTAGGAAACAGAGAGAAGCATAGAATCATAGGATGTACTAGGTTGGAAGGGACCGCCGAAGGTCGTCTGATCCAATCACCCCTTCAACAAGCAGGGACATCTCTAACTAGAACAGTTTGCCCACAGCCGCATCCAGCCTGACCTTGAATGTCTCCAGGGATGGGGTCTCCACCATTTCTTTAGGTAACTTGTTCATATGATCCAGTCTCTTATTAAAGAACTTTTTCCTGATGTCCAGCCTCAATCTACTCTCTTCCAGCGTAAAACCGTGACTCCTAGTCCTGTTGTTCCATGCGAGTACCAGTCCATGCAGGTAATGGTTACAGGGTCTCTGCTCAGGGTTTTCAACATTCTCCACTATAATTGCTACCAATATTGTCTTCCAGCAAGTACATTTTGGAGTTGAGATGCAGATTAGACCCTACAACAGGTCACTTGGAGAAAACCACTATGCTTTAAGTTGTACTCTCCTTCAAAGCTTCAATACCCTTGGAGCAGGAGATTGGAGCAAGTGACCTCCAGAGGGACTTTTCGGCGTAGCCTATTCCCTTACTTTGACTTTATTACTTCTCTGAAGTCCAGAGTTGAATGGAATTGTTGTGGAAATAAATGTTTGGAGTTTTTCAGGAAGTTTTGCTGTCCTCAGCCCAGAGATACCCAATTCATCCTGTTTTTATATGCTCTTTTTCCTCTTCTGGGCTAAAACATCCCATCAATTTTGTAATCCTACTGTCTGCTACTCATTTCCTGCAGTGCCCTCTCCCACTACCCTTTATTTCATCCATTATGTCTGAAAAGGTCTATATGGTGAGGGCAGTTACTCTGTGACAGGTGTATCTCCTCATCTACATGGCAAGGGCAGTTGCTCTATGCCAGCTGCATCTCCAAACCACATCTGTCACAGCAGGTCCCCAAAGTGGAAAAGCCTCAGACTGATCCTTCAGCATTACAACAACATCCAGAGTATAACTTCCTAGACTACAAGGGTTCTTTAGGTATTTATCCAAACCTGACCCCTGAGAAAGCATCGGTGGTGGTTCCTGAAGCAGTTCACATAGGGAAAGTGTGTTTTCTTTTTCGTTTTCCTTATGTTTTTATCTGTAATCACTTTTTTTGCCCCCAACCAAGAAAACCTAAGGCAGTTTATTTGAAAGCTTGAGTACAGTGCTTGACAGCCCAGGATAGAGCTTAAAAGCGTAGTGCTTAACAGACTCTCTGTTGTTATATCCCTTACATTGATCCTGAGCCAGGCTAGGAAGCAGGGAGTGAATACTTCCACCATGCCTGGAGACACGATGTTCAGAGAGCTTTATTTGGCATGTTGTTATAGATTTGTGGAACAGGCAGTCCTACTGCAGTGCTGTTGTCACTTATTGATATTACCATTTAACACACTTCACTAATGAGTGGAACCACAACCTTAATCACCGCTAGAAAAACAAGTGACCGAAAGAACGAGAGGAAAACAGCTGACTGGAATGAGAATCCTTTTAATTGGACTCACCACTCATCTCAGGGAGTAACTAAGTCTGTAATAGTGAGTGAATACATTAGTTGCATTAGTGAGGTGAGCAGATGATCGGTAGAGAGGACAGGAGGACACTATATACGCAAAAATGTAGAAGGTTGAGGCAGATTTTTTAATAGTGGGCTTGATAGGTGAACCCCTAGCAGTGCTGCATAGGAAGAAAGAAGGATTACCAGTTCATAAAACTGAACGTTCTAAGATGTGTGCCTACTTACACATGTATTTTCCACGTGTTGGTGCATTCATATAATGAGATGTTCAACTGGTGTGCCTGAACTTCATCGCAGGGTGAACTGGTGCTCATTTATAAGATGGATAGTGTGGTGGTGGAAGGAGTTTGCCAGATGTTTTCAGCTGGAACCACCCCTGACGAGGACTGCTTTCTGTGGAAAATGGTGATGTATGTCACTTTAATCACCTAACCAAGTGGCTGTCAGTCAAAGCAGTTTGTCTAAATGTCCTTGATTGGCTCTGGATGTTATGCTTTGACTTTACTCACATGAAAATGTTTTATGGAAACATTAATAACAGATCACTGCTTAAACATGACAAGGTGCAAATCACAGAACCACAGAACGCTGAAGACTCGAAAGGACCTCAAAAGACCGTCTAGTCCAATCCCCTCACCACAGCAGGATCACCTGTTTGTGAGTAGGTCTTGCTTGACGCATTTAACATGTTGCTACAATCAGTCTAGAAACACCTCCAGGGATGGGGCCTCAACCACCTCCCTGGGCAGCCCATTCCAGGCTCTCACCACTCTCACAGTGAAGAACTTCCTCCTCACCTCCAGTCTAAATCTACCCAGCTCCAGCTTTACTCCATTCCCCCTAGCCCTGTCTCTACCTGATGTCTGAGAGTACCACGCGTTTACCATCCCGCACTCACTATGTGCTCACCAGTGACTCTCTGATGCTGCCACCCATAGTCCTTCTTGCAGCGGTTAAATCTTCCCTTCAAAGACAGCATCTTGTTCACAAGCTCCCCAAAATCTGGCAGTAATTTATGTTTGTGCAGTGAGGGAAAAGTAACATGTTGTGGCTATTTACATGGAGATGAGAGATTACTGCGGGTTTTTTTCCATTCTTTCGTTGTTTTTTTAGTGCAAAACAGCTGAGAAAGATCAGAACAACCACAGGCTGGAGCGTTTACATTGGCCAGTTGGCCAAACCTTGTTGCAGGAAAAGAGATGAAGAGATAACATTTTCAAAGCTAAACTTTCCCATGTCCCTCAAAAGGGAAGCAAAGGTTTAAGGAAAGAAACAAGGACACTGAAAAAAAAAGAAGACACAAAGAAAAATGTCTGGAATCTTGGAGACACTGTTCCTGGAGATGGAAGAGAGGAAGGAGGTAAATGTCTGGGCAAACACAGAGGCTGCTGCACTACCTGAGGGCTGGGAGGTTGCTGTGGCTAAGCGCATCCACGTAATTTTCAAAACCACTTGCTGTCCATTTTCTAACCCTGCTAGGCAGAGTTCTTCTTGGAGCATGGTCAAACTTGAGGAAGTAGACTCAGTCCAGATACAAGGATTATTTGGTTAAAATCACTGCTTGCACGACATTCTTGGGTACAGCCTTCACCACAACAGATCCACTGCAGATTCTGTCTCTCTCTCAACAGAACACGGATTTTTTTCCTCCTTTTGTTTACTTTCTCCTGTTTACTTGGAGAAGGGGTGGGTGGGTGCTCACAATTTCCTAAAATTTAACTCACTATTAAGCTAATTGAAATGCTTTTAGGTTAGTGGGTTTCTAACCTAACCACTGGCACCTATTCTTACTGCCTTGTAAAATCTAAACATGAGTTATTTATAAACCCTTGCTTAAGCTGCACGCAGAAATACTTGCAAAGAGTGCTACAATCTCTGCAAGAAACAGAAGGAAATTGTTGTTTCACTATAATATTTATTTTATGTTTATGTCAGGAATCATAATCCAGGCTTGGCACAAGTGCAGTTACTCTGTTCCTTGATGATGTGTAGAATTATAGAATCATTTAGGATGGAAAGGGCTTTTAATATGATTGAGTCCAACCACTAACTCAACCGTCACAAGGCCACTGCTAAACCCTGTCCCGAAGCTCCAGATCTACACAACTTTTAAACACGTCCAGGGATGGCAATTCAACCCTCTCCCTGGACAGCCTGTTCCAAGGTCTGATGACCCTTTCTTTGAAGATTTTCCTCATGTCCAACCTAAACTTCCCCTGGTGCAACTTGGGGTCATTTCCTCTTGTCCTTTCACTTGTTCCTTGGCAGAAGAGACTAACCCCCACCTCTCTAGTACCTCCTTTAAGATAGCTGTAGAGAGCAATAAGGTCTTACCTCAGCCTCCTTTCATTCAGACTAACCAGCCCCACCGCCCTCAGCTGCTTGTGTATTTCATTCCTGAAGTAGGAGCTGAGAGTATTCCTGGGTAGTTACAGAGGTTTCACAGAGGCCATTTTTACAGCTTCTCAAAATAGTCAACAAATCTACCCACATCCACCTCCAGCAACCACCTCCTTTCCAAAGGCTCTCTCCCCCTTTCTTGCAACTTGATCAATTAAGGTAAGGTAAATGGGAAACACTGGAAGCAAGCATTTCTCAGCAGCCTCCACTTTTGCCATCAACGTCCTCAGTCTACTCTTGAGCCTTGTGTAGTCTGATTGTTTGGCAACTCAGGGTACAGCCAGGCAGATAATGTCATCTCCAAATCTCCAAAGCTGGACCGACTAAATGTAGACATTTCCATTACCCAGTCAGCCTACACTCCCTTAGAGTTGATGAACATCAAGTCCACCGAGTCAATATCCAGGGCAGGATTCATTGTCTTCTAATGTAAACCTGTTGGTCACTGCAGCATCACTGTGTGCTGCAGTAAGATAACCTGTGCATGTGAGCAGACACATGGAGTTGTGGCACTGACATCTCTAACGCAACAGCGTGGTTGGAGCACACTCTTCAATTTGCAAGTGTTACAGTTGACTTAACGTGAATGGAATGGAACACAAACATTTGAAGTGAAGGTCTTTCCAAGAAACCTGTCTTTACCACTTAATCACTGTCTCTTGCAGTGTTTGTTTCACTGGCTAAGAGCAGATGTAAAACATTCTGTGTATGGAACAGCTGCTTTATCTTTTCAGGGAATTTTAACCTGCTGGTAAGCTGTTATCTGCCAAGATTGGTTTGTAGGTTGCTTTTATTTCATCAGCTTGCTGGAATGAAATCAGATACAACACTGTGATGTTCTGTATCTTGGGATGATCGTTCAAACTGCTCCAGCTGCAGCCTTTCTAATCACTGCTGTATATTTTACTGTTTCACACAGGAAATAACCCAAGGACAGAAAGTCCAACCCTCCAGAAAAGATTCCTTCTGTGCTAAAAGGTAATCTGGTGACCATTTGGCTTTAGTTCCTTGAGGACTGAAGAAGAGAGAGTGGAAGTCACTCACAGACCCCCAAAACAGTCTAACAAAACCTAACCACAGATAAATAAAATTTGTAATAATGACTATCTTTTTCTGCTTCAAATGTATTTAAAATACAATCATTTAATTGAAATTGCTATTGAAAAATAGCCTTGAGTGTGTTTCACACAGTTCATTTGCCAAATAATGTGCCTAATGCCTTAGCCCTCATGCCTGTCCTGAGCTTGTAGGTGTGACACAGGACCTGCAACAGACCTATTAGCTGCTGCTGAGGGAACTGGAAGTCTGTGTGACCTGAAGCATTTCTTCTGCTACTGGCACCTCTATTTAGATAATGGAGTTCCCACTTCTGGTCATGTTTTAAGTGGGGATTCTCACTATCTCGGTGTAATCTCCTCTCATTACTTAGCCCTTAAAAATATTTCACAGAATCACAGAATATTAGGGGTTGGAAGGGGACTTGAAAAATCAACTAGTCCAATCCCCCTGCCACAGCAGGATCACCTAGATCAAGCTACATAGGAACATATCCAGGTGGGTTTTAAACGTCTCCAGAGAAGGAGACTCCACAACCCCCACTGGACAGCCCCTTCCAGTGTGCTGTCACCCTCATTGTGAAGAAGTTCCTTCTCATATTGATGTAGAACCTCCTCTGTTCCAGCTCACACCCGTTGCCCCCTGTTCTGTCATTAGATGACACTGAGAAAAGCCTGGGGTCTCGATTTGCTAACCACCTACCCTTCCAATTCACTCCAGGGAGCTGTTTGCCCTTGTAGCCACAAGGGCACACTGCTGGCTTATGGTCATCCTGCTGTCCACCAGGACCCCCAGGTCCCTTTCTCCTACTCTGCTCTCCAACAGGTCAGTCCCCAACCTATACTGGTACCTGGG